>PVKA01000955.1:46724-79409 GCA_004027165.1 Ctenomys sociabilis
TTTTTTTTTTTTTTTTTTTTTTTTTTTTTTTTTTTTTTTTTTTTTTTTTTTTTTTTTTGCTTTCCTCCAGAAATGTATGACACTGAATTCCCCACAACCTCGGTAACAGGGGATGATATCAAGCTTTAGAATATTTGCAAATTGGAGTTATCTTTAAGGAGCTCAATTTGTATTCATGCATTTATGATGAAACTGAACGTCTTTTCACAATTAGTTTTCAAACTAGGAATTGAACTCAAACCCCTCCACATGCTCAGCCTGCGCTTATCATTAAATTACATCCTGGCCTTTTTCTTTTTCTCTCTTTTCTTTTAAATTTTTTCTTCCACCCTCCTCACTGCCCCCATACTAGGGCTGGAATCCAGAGGCTTTCTATCCCTGTTTTTTTAGGTTTTATTTTGAGATAAGATTTTGCTAAATTGCCTAGGCTGGTGTAGGACTTGAAATCCTACAGATTTAGCTTCCTGAGTATTAATAGTTCTTTACATATTAATACTTCAAATATTTTCTTCCAATGTGTCTTTTATCTTTTAGTGTTACTTGCAGCAAATATGTATGTGCTGGATTTTTAAAAGTTGTTCTAAAATCTTTCTCCCCTGCTTTTTATTTTTTAGCTTTCAGATCTCTTTAGCACTGTGAGTTCTGACCTCTCTAGGCTTGACCCTAGTGCTTTGCACACAGTCTGCGGTCCATCACAAGCTGACAAATGATAGTTACCTGCTTTTGCTTGGCTCTGTGTTCAATGACTGGTGCTACGTCATCACTGGGAGGTGGTGGCACCTTCAAGGGGTAAGGCCAGAGGGGATGGGATCTTGAGGGGATGGTGGGATTGTCCACTTCCTTTTTCTCTCTTTACATCCTGGATTCTGAATGGATGAGATTTACTCCCACCATGTACTCTTATCAGAATGAGCAGCCTCATCACAGGCCTAGTAGTCATGAGTCTACCTAACCATGGACTGGACACTCAAAAACCCTCAGTCAAAATAAACCTTTCCTTCTGATAAGTTAATTATCTTAGGCATTTTATTATAGTGACAGAAAAGTAACATGCACAGACCCAGTTATTGATTCAGTAGTGGTAAGACCTTAGGTTTTGATGAAGAGTTAGATTAACATAGCTTCAGTCTAGAGTTGGGCCACATATAATATTATACATTATTTTAATATTATAACTTAGAATTATTTTAAAAACTGAAATACTTCTTTTAAGCCCACTGAAAGCAATGACAATCATAGATTTTGTATATTTTTTATTATACATTAAAACATTCAAAACAAAGCTTATTTCTAAAATCAGCTATATAAAGTCAACTTTTCTTTCTCCAATGACAAGTATATTATTCATTTGGAAAATTTCTCTAATATGACACTTCTGTGATTTTGTTAAGTTTATATGTTTGTACATATAACTGCATGGCTTGCCTCTGTCATGTTTCCTAGCTCTTCTCCTTGCTCTCTCTTCATTGTCTAGCCTTCAAGTTCTCGGTTTCCTTTTAATGTTATCTTTCTATTTGTATTTCTTCTTTGAGTTCTTATACTAGGGAGATTATACAATATTTACACAATGTGTGTCTGGTTTATTTCACTTATGAATATATCTTTAAGTGGCATCCACTTAAATATAAAAGCTTTGAGTTTATCATTCTTTATAGCTGAGTAATACTCCATTGTATAAAAATACCACATCTTTTTCATTCATTCTTCAGGTGATGGGCATCTTGGTTGTTTCCAAGATTTGGCTATCACAAATTGTGCTGCTATAAACATAGGTACACATACATCACTATGATATGATGTTTTCAGAGCCTCTGGGGAAATTCCCAATAGGGGAATAGCTGGCTTGAATGGGATTTCCAGTGCTAGATTTCTAAGGAGTCTCCACACTGATTTCCATAATGGTTGCACCAGTCTACATACCCAACAGCAGCAGAGATAGGTTCCTTTTTCCCCACAGCCTTTCCAACATTTGTTGTTAGTTGATTTCTTTATGATAGCCATTCTTTCTGGGGTGAGATGATATCTCAGTGCTGTTTTAATTTGCATTTTACAGATGGCTAGTGATATGGAGCATTTTTTTTATATATTTATTTGCTGCTCTAATTTCGTCCCCTGAGAAGTGTGTGTTCATTTTGGATACCCATTTCTGGACTGGGTCTTTAAATTTTGGGGCCATAGTATTTTTTCATTCTTTATAAATTCTAGAGAGCAGGTCTTTGTAAAGATGGGTAAGGCAATGATCCTGAGACTCTTCAGAAGATTTTCAAATGCAGCAGTTAATTGGAAGGATTTTCACCCTGACTAACTATGCATGCTGACACCTGTGAACTAAGCAACTGCACTGAAGATGGCAATCTGTAATAGTAGGTTCATGCTTGGAGTGCCTGTCATTCTGGTCTTCTGAATATATAGTGCTTGTTATAACATGCCGGTTTGGGCTGGGGAGATAGCTCAGTAAAATAAACGCTTGGCCAGCAAGCTCAAAGCCCTGAGTTCAATCCCCAGTACCGCCAAAAAAAAAAAAAAAAAAAAAAAAAACCACGCCTGTTTGTTGCTGTGCTCTCTCTCAGGTAGATGATCATTTAAAAAAGAAGGGGGTGGTGAATGAAGGCAAGAGACAGGAAGAGGAGTGATGTGGGACTGTCCTGCTACAATGCTGCATATGATTAGATTTCTGGACTTATGTGTAAATATATATAATTCTTTATTACTGTTTTTAAAATATATTTTAATTTTTTGTCATATTCTATAGGGAATTAAAGTTTAACATATCAATACTTGATGAAAAATACCTGTTCCATGTTATGCCTAAGATGTTTTATATTCAGACAGATAGTTAGGCTAAGCTCAATAGCCTAGGTTGTGTGGTAATAACAATAAGCTTCTCTTTTCGAGGGTTAACAACACAAGTTTGCAGACCAAAAATTAGAGAAAAATGAGGGCTGCAAGGAAAGCCAACATTTTGGCCCTAGCCTTCCAAGGTCAATTAAGACTCAGGACATATGAGAATGTATACTGTAACATCATGCAACTCAGTTGTGTCCCAAATTTTCTGATCAAGGAGATTATGGGTCCAACAATGAAAGTGATCGATGATGTAGAGTGTACCTAAGGAGAGTTACATGGAGAGAAAACATTTTCTCAGGCTTTTACAGAGAGCAAATTGACCAAGCAATGGCCATGGCTCATCCACATGCTGGCACTGACAATCTACAAACTGAGGTATAGGGTCTCAGGGTAAATCCTGAGAGGATTTTACTGACCTTATTAAATACAAATGCTATAATTCTTGTTACATAGGTCTTGCTTTATCTTGGTTTTAACTATCCAGCAGAAAAGTATAAAAATGAAGTATAAGAAGTAAAGCCATGTTGTTATGTTGAGCTGTAGGGGACTCAGGTCATCAACTTCTGATGTTGCCAGTCAAGTGGAAGACCCAGTACTATTATTGACTACTGGACTATTTTGGACTATTTTGCTGAATCACACACCTATAATACTTAAATGACAGAACTAAACAAAAAAGGGGGATATGGATGAACCATCATTTTGTATTTGTGTATTCAAAATGGTTAGGATAGATATATAACTACATTCTCTTAATTCAATGAATAGAGGGATTTGTTCTAATAGTGTTTGTAATATCATATATGCATCTTGTAGAACAAATAACCACTAGGAAGACAGTATGCAATGTGATAATTATTGAAACTGTCTACCAATTTGATTTGAAACTGTCTCATTACTATTTGTTTTTTAATAAAATGATGGGAAAATATAAATAAATTTATGTCTTTGATACAGGGTCTCACTTCATTGCTCGGACTTGTAGTGATCCTCCTGTTTTCACCCCCCCCCCAATGCTGGGATTACAGGCGTGCACCACCACATCAAGCCTCAGTTGCCGGCTTAGTGTGCCTGGGGGCGGGACTGGTGTGACATGTGGTGTCAGGGATCAAACCCTGGTCCTTTTGCTTGCCTAAGCAGGCACTTAGCCTGCTGAGCTACTTCATTGGACCTAGGTGATTCTTTAGAACATACAGCCACTGCGCATTTTGTGACCACAGTGTAGATTTTTATGACATCAGAGATTAGAATACCAACAAATAATTTAGAGGCCAAATGAGTATACTATTTTTGCTACTTAAAGTTAGGTTCAAGAGATATGTTGCCTTACCAACATTTTTACTAGGCCATCACATTTTTATTAGCATCATCCACTCTTTCTAATGTCATAACAGTATTGCTCCAGAAGCAGGAAAAATCATCCAGATGTGGCCTGAGAAGTGAATCAGATCCTCTAATTAAATATATGTGCACACACATGTGTATATTAGGGTGCATGCAGAATGCATTGAACTATAAGCTCAGTACTAGACTTCAAGGAGTGTAAGTTTAATTGAGTATATTATTTATATTAAACATATTTAATCAGATAATTAAATATTAAAGTGTTGAAAAAGAGTACAGGAGTTCATAATAAAGTAGCATCATTATTTTCACTTAGATAAGTCATGGAAACCTTTGTGGTGGAGGTTATATTTGAGCTAGAATTAAAGGATTGATAATTCTTAGATATGTAACTCAGATAAATCACCAAAACAGGAAAACATGCAGTGTCCAGTGGATCATGAATACATTAATTTGATTTATTCACTTAGTCATTTAATTACGCATTAAACAACTACACATAGCTTACTATGTTCAAGCTTTTCTCTTGATTAAAATTTTCCCCCTACAGTGATTTAAAATTATGTTAACAAATTTTTCTATCCCTCTTTCAAGAGGTACAGCTTAGTTATCCTCCCTTGTGGACTTACTGACTCCCTTCTAGAAAATCTAAATGATGGTATTTTCCAAGAATTATTTACATTATATTTGACAAAAAGGAATGTATCCCCTTAAATTTCATTTACTTATCAAATGAGTTTACACCTTGAAAATATTCAAACTTTTGAAAGCTACATTACAACATCGTTTAATCTGTTTGATGTGTTGAATATATTTAAGGTATATTTAAAGTGTATTAAATATATTTAAGGTATACTATGATCTCAGTGAATGTCATTTTATGAATCTATATGGTATGGCATTAAACTTCACCTTTTTCCTTGTGTAAATTTAGATAAATTACTCAACGTGACTATGATTCAGTATTCTTTTTTGTTGTTGCGTTTTAGGGAAGGTCTACAGGTTGTTCAGATTCTCACTACACTAGATTGGATTCCTAGTGATCGGCCTGTTTACAGCCTCCTAAGAGCTGGGATTACAGGTGTGTGCCACCACCCCTAGTTTCAATTGCTGTCTCAGCATGGGGGAGGATCGTTGGAGGTGGTGGGCAGGGCTGGCATGGTGGGTCTGGGGATTGAATCCCCAGTCCCTGTCCCTGCTTACAGTCACTTTAATCTGCTGAGATATTTGGGCAGCCCTCAGTTTTCTTTTCAATAAATGGGCATAATAATAAACTATAACTCATAGCCTGTTGTGAATAATAAATAATTTATGTGATGCACATGACCTAATGCCTGGTATACCTTTTCTACAGATATTAAGAAAACCAGATGAGATTCATAGATATACTGAAAAGACTGATTTTCATTAAGTATATTCAAAAAATCTCTGTCTCTCTCTCTCTGAGATGTGGTCTCACTATATAGTTCATGTTGACCTCAAGCTCACAGCAATCCTCCTGCCTCAACCTTCCAATAGCTCGGATTATAGGCATGTGCTATCATGACTGGTCTAAGAATGTTTCTTAAAATAATTTTTTGATGTATTTGATCAGTTAGGAAATTAATATTGATTTTCAGGAATTAATTGTCAGCATAATCAATTTTATAAGAATATTTATATTTTGGGGGGCCAGGGAGATGGTTCAGTGGAATAAGTGCTTCCCTGGCAAGTGCAAGGGCCTGAATTCAATCCCTGGTTCCACAAAAAAATTATGCTTTTTGTTGATGATGATTCTATATGTATTTATTATTTATTACTTGTGATTGGGCTTTTAAATTTCATTTCTCCAAAAATCATGTGCTAGTTGCTATACATGATTAAGCATGCAATTGCTATTTTGAAAGGCAGTAATAAGTATAAGAAGCCCTTGACATTTTAAAAAATGGTGTCTAGCATAAACACAATTACAAATCTATTTATTTACCAGCCCAAGAAAATTTCTGTGATATTTTACATCTCTAACTGAAAATCTAACAATAAGAATATTGTGTTATATTATCTTGAACTTATTTATAAGGTTTAAGAAATGGACATGAGAAGTTTGAGTTGTGGGTAAAGTACAGAAGTTTGCTGAAGGAAAAATTACAAGCTCAAAGTGTACTAAGCAACATCCAGGTCACGAGAAAACATCTGTGGCTCCACAGTGCTCTGCAGTAATCTCTAACTGCATTTAATGAAAACTTTTATCAGATTATTCTTGAAGCTGTGGAGATGGAAAAGGAAATCTGTGCCTTGCTTGTTTTGTTGCTAATCTACTGATGACCACACATTAATTAATAGCTACTAGCCTAACAGTTCAAGCACACTATTTTGTATCCAGAAATATTCTTAAAACTGGCAAAGCCATATTAAGTCCACTAAACCGTCATATTCAACTGGTTTTGCTGATCCCAAATCACGGGATTTTTGCCTTCCAAAGGGCTCAGTAAATCACCTAGCCTAAACTTTCAATTGAGGCTATTTAAGAAAATTTTTTGGAGACTTCAAAGGTATCATAAGACTGTATATTTGCAATCTTTGCTAGTACCACTTACTGCAGTTAAATCCTCCAAGGCTTTTGAATGTATCCATGTACTGAAGAAATTATTCAGCTTGTTGAAGGTCACTTATTAAAGTGTGGCTTTGGGCTACTTAGAGTGAAAGAAAAGTATAAATGGCAGGAGGAGGAGATTGGAGGAAGCCCAGCTCACCGGCTGGTGCACACTTGTGTCTTGAGTAGGCAAGAATGAACTTGTACATTCCAGGAAGGACGTGGTCAGACCCTTCCAAGTTAGTGGATTATTTTGTTTAGTTTTAGCTTTTTTTTTAAGAGGAGACATTGGATTTGAGGAATTTTATGCAAAAGATTCATGGCCTGAACACCATGATTGTTTACCAATAAGTGCAATGCTTATAAAGCTGAGCCCATTGGGTGCAGCTTCAAGCTGGTATTACATCTGGAGAACACAATGAATGATCCTAGCTTTTGCCTCATTTTGTTCCTCATCTCAAGATTCCTGTGTTCTCTGAATGCACTCTTCACCATGCAGGGCTTTCCCACATGGAGTTTCCTACTTCACCACCTCACCACCACACTCAGTCTCCCAAAAGGAAGTTTATCAGAATTAGAGTAAAATCCAAGCTTTTACTCTCTTCCTCAAGACATGTCTGCATGGATGTAGACTCTGTGTGTGTGTGTGTGTGTGTGTGTGTCTGTCTGTCTGTCTGTCTGTCTGTCTATCTGTCTGTCTCTATCTCTGTCTCTCACTCCAGGAAGAAGAAGATGCTACACGGCACTTCTAATGCACTTTATTTGGTGAGCAAGGGCTGGTACATGAACAAAGTAAAAGACATTTATGCATGAATTCTGTACATAAACTCTTCTATCAGATCCATAAGTGTATTAGCCAGATTTCTGGTTATTAATGCAAAATACCTCACATCTGCAATTTAAAGAAGAAATTTAATTTAGATACAGTTTCAGGGTATTTAGTCCATGGTAGGCTGGCTTCAAAGCAGTACCAACATGGTTGGTAAGGGAACCCCTTCTTCCTGTCACTTATATCTCACTTGCATGATGCCTTTTGTGTTCTTTCGTCTGCCCACCATGAGTGTTTCTTCCCAGTATTGCCCCTCTGTCTTGCTGCCCTGCCTGGGAAACAGCTGATTATGGATTGAAACCTCCACAAACTGTGATCAAAATAAATCTTTTTTCCTTTAACTTTGGTTGTCAAGTGCCTTAGTTAATTTTCTTGTTGCTGAGACAAAATACCCAACATCCAAATATAAAGAAAGTGTTTGTTGAGTTCACAGTTTGTATAAGTTTCACTCCCTAATTGAGTGAAGGCAGGGTGGAATGGCAGGCAGGAGCTCCAGGGTAGGGTGGTGTGGCAGACAGAGATTGCAGAGACAAACACTCTACTTCCTAGAGTATAGAAGGTAGTAAAGCAATAAGAGATGGCTATGCCTGTCCCTAATATATTCCCCAGGCTACTCAGGGTGGCAGCACTCAATCCTCGTGCCCTTGAGCCTAGCATTGCATCATGAATCAATTCTAGCATTACACACTGTAGATCCAGCCATCTGTGGAAAGATCCCACATATGAATGCATGAGACATGGGGAGCATCTAGAAACAAACCATAATATTTGGTTGGGGCTGGGGATATAGCTCAGCAGCATAAGTACCTGCTTGCCAAGTGCGAAGTCCCAAGTTCACTCCATGGTACCAAAAAAGAAAAAATGGTATTTTCTCTCAGCAATGAGGAAAGTAACTAAGACAGTTACTAATACTCTGGATCAATCTGACCCTGATCAAAGCTGACAATCCAGCTGAGCTCTCACATGCTACCCTTATACATAAACACATCTACTTAATCATACTTAATCTCCAAAAATCCTAAGGTCTTAATTCTGCTACTATACTGTAACTATAGTTATAATATGGTATAATAAAACATACAACACTACCCAGATTCTCAGTGGTTCCATCATTATTCAAAAATCCAAGACAAAATTTCTTCTAAGACTCAAGAAAACTCTTAGATGTGAAATCCTGTTTAAAAATGGCCCCTAATCCCAAGGCACAATCACATAAAGAAAACATTCCTATTCCAAGGAAAGGAATTAGAGGCTCTGAAAGAGTAAGACCAAGGAAGTCTGAAGCCAAGCAGGACACATTAACTCTTGTCATGTCCAGTGTCCAGAACATGTGGTGGTGAGATATGCTCCAGGGAGCTTCTTGGATGGCCTCACTGCTTGGGGCTCAGAGGGTTTCTTTCTTCCAGGTTAGCTCTGCTCACAACCTGGAGTTTTCTCTTGCAGACACATCATTTTCCTGGCATCTCCAGGTTCCTTAGTTGTCCACTGCTCTTCAGCTTCTTTTCCACAGCCACGCACAATGCCCTTCTGGGGTTCCTTGCCTGGCTTCCCAGATATCCTCTGAAATCGAGGTGGAAGCCTCCCAGAGATCATGACTCTTGCATTTCCTGTGCTTGTAAAACCTGAATTATATGAAGTATGACAAGTCTGCTGTCACCATGAACAATAGTCAGGCCCTTTTGTACCATGGCCACAGCAGCCTCTGAGTGTGTGAGTAGCTGAGCATACTGGAATGAATTTCAGTGCAACAGTTCCCTAAGTGTCCCTCCTTGAGCAGGGTCCTCAGGGGCTGTCCTCACAAATAAAAAGTTTACAGTCTTACACCCTTGAGCCTGGGGTAGGCACAGTCTTGCTGATTCCTAAAATGTTTCAAGCCATCTCCTCATCCCAGTTCAAAGTACTGCTTCTTTGTAATGGTGCTAACCTCCAGCAACCATGTCTCTTGATCTCTAAAACATGGCTTGAGTCAAAATTAAAGTTTTTATAACATTTTAGCTCTGAGTTTTGATCCTTACCATCAGCATTCACTGGCATCCAGCACAGGTTGTATATTGGGCTGCCTAGAAATCTTCTTCACCAGATTAATTATCATGATTAGTTAGTTACTAATTGTTAAATTCTGCCACCCATAAAGTCTGAGGACAGAGGCAAAATGTAGACAAGTTGTTCTTGGGCCACGGTGCCCCAGGCATGGCCTGTGATCCAGTTTCTTAGGCTCTTCATTCCTAACTGCAATGAGAGGAGCCTTACCTCTTTTGTCCCCATTCCTAACAGCATTAGCTCTTCCAAGCTCCAAGAGTCACGCATCAGGTTCTGCTTACAGCATCCTAGGGCTTCTCTAGGCTGCATTTTCAAACCTTTCTGAACTCCTTGTGCAAAACAATTCCAAAGGCTTCTGAACAGCATGGCCAGGCAGTCAAAGCCAATTTCTCTGATACTAATTTCTGCATTAGTGAACTTTTCCATTGCTGGTACAAAATAAGTAATACCTATAACTTAAAAAAGAAGAGCTTTAACTTAGGTCATAGTTTTGGAGCATTTGGCCCATGATCTGCTAGCTCCAAGGAAGAAACGTAGCAGAAGGGTGTGGTGGAGGAAAGATGGTTAATTCATAGTGTTCAGAAAACAGAGCAGGGAAGCAGTGCCAGAAAGGAAAGGGTCACAGATCAGATATAGTGCCCTAGGACAGACCCCCGTATCCCACCTATCTAGACATACCCAGAAATGGGCCTTCCTAATCCCCTGGGTGATTCTCAAGCCAGACAAATTAACACAGCTTAAGTGTCATAATAACGTACATAATATCATTTTACTCTATATACCATCTCCTCAAATAATACTATTGTACATGATTAACATTTCAATGAACCAAGTGAGTGTAAGTTAATTGAGCCTTTTGGAACTCAAGAAATGCCTGTGATACTTCATGATGGCTGTTGGAACAAAGTTATTAAATTATATCTGTGGGTTATATCTAATGAAGAAGTGATAAGTTTATAGTCACGTTACTAATATTGCATGTAGAATGGAGAAAACATCCCATAGGTCTGTAGTTTTGTATCAGATTAGAAAGTAAAACAAAAGCAGACACTGCAAAAGAATGGAACTAGTCTTGTGTGTGTCCCCACGTTAGGTCTTGGAGTGCTCAGGCTACATTTTGCTGAGAAAACTTGGGACACAGATGGATAGTTTTGGATATTTTATACTTTTTATTTTATCTATTTGCATAAATGACTAGCTTTTGCATTGCTAATTAGGGGATCATATATTAGTTTTGTTCACAATTAATGTCACACATTTTCAGAAATGGGATTCTGTGCGTAGTTTTAGATCACTAGGAAGACCGTGGTTGGTTGGAAAAAATGAGTTAAAATTAGTATGATCAGTAGATGTTTGCCATTTTTTTCCTACATAATCCTTTAAAAATTAATGTCTATTTCTCTCTCAGAGATCTTAGGTATAAAATATACAAAGTGGTGACACAAACATGTTAAGAGAAGATTTGGAAGGCAATTTGGATGTATTAGCAGGAGAATTTGGAAGCATCTTCTCATTTTGTAACATTTTCTATAAAATCATTTAAAAACCTGATGGATACATTTTGGATCTCAGTGATACCAAATGGAAAAAACTTGTTTCAGTTTTCCAATATTCCGCAAATAAATTTCCATTTTTAGATCTTATTCTGGTGATGGCATCAGGTGACTGCCCAGAACAGCACCTTTGAGAGTCTGAAAAAAGTTTGAAATTAATATGGTCGTCCTAGGAGGTCTTCATATGCATTCTTTATGGTAGCAATATTCTGCAATCATCTTCAGTGATCATTGCAGAAGACATAAACATATACTTTATACTTTGTTAAGCCTCATATGGTATGGTTTATAAGAGCACAAAATTACCCCTTGAATAGTCTTTGAACATAGTCCCAAACCGAGCTGTACCCATTAGCACATATATTTCATAATAAACATCCTTCCAGAGATGGTTCTTTCAGATAAGTGTAGTGTATTTTATTTTTTGTAGCCATGCAGCTGATCTAGTTACATAATTATCTGCTGTGGCTCCAGCTCTTTCATGTTGCCAACTAGCTTTAGGATTTGGTAGACATTGCTTGCTCTCTGCTATATTGTCTTCTGTATTTACTTCAGTTTCACAAACATTTACAGAAAACATATTTAAAATATTAGAAACATAGAGTGCAACAAAAAAAGTAGAGGAGGAGCAGATAATTTGGTGCCTTCTGCATAGATAACAGTAGACATATGCTTTCAACTGCATTCATTCAAATTGGTTGCTGTGTGTAACCACTTCCCAAGATTTTGTTTGTTTATTTTGTAAAGGCAGTCTGAGTATTTTGGTGAGTTGCTAGCATGTCGATGAAGAAACCAACATTAAATTTACAAGATGTTTGCTTTGTGGCTTTGGCTCTTTAATCATCATGCCCTGGCTTTCTCTTTAGTCACTCATGATGCTATCTTATTTGCCTAGTTGTTTATTTTATACTTCAACTTGACCCAAGAATCTGCAGGATCCCAGTCCTCCTTATAGTAGTTCTTAGGCTCTGATACTGAAAAATCTCCTTGCTGGTCACACTGGCTGCCAACGATGGTATCACTTAGAAGATCACAGAGCTTTGTTACTGACCCAGCATGCCCTGGGACTCTGATCTGCCAAGCTCTAGCCTGTCCAGGCCTGACACTTGGTATTCCCTCTACACTCACAAATGTGACTTGGAAATTGGTGTTTCTGCATACTCATATGTGTGAATACAGTGCTACCAGCACATGTGCCTATCGTGATTTTTAGGTGATTGGATCTGCTCTTTATTTCTGAGAAGTTGCTTCATGAAGATTTTCTGAGAAACATTATGTGCAGCAGAATCACATACTGGTTTTGTCCTTTTGCTGCCAGTTCTTATGTCACGCTGCAATCTTGCTCTCCTTAAGAGGCAGAGATGTCTTATAGTGGGACGGACAAGCTGAACACAAGGATTAGAAGAAAGTGGTTTCCCTAGCAACAATAACCACGGAAGGGGAGCCACAGTACTTCTCCACTACTCATGTTCTTTTTCCTTAGGTTTAAGTAACACAGACAGAGCATCTGAATGCTAAGTATCTGATTCTGATTCATTTCCTAGGGAATGGAATTACAGCACATAATCACTGCCTAAAAAGAACTGGGACATGCGATGGGTGGGCAGTGGACGCTTCCACAGTAACATGGTGCCTCCAGTGCTGTCCCTGCCTGTGAGTACATCGCCGCACGTGCAGCTCTCGTTCGCTGACGTTGGGGAGTCATAACTTTGCTCTAGGACAAAAGAGCAAAGAAGTTGCAAGTGCCCAAATTTTGTCAACTTTTTTATTTGTTTAGGCTAATAAGAGAAGAATGGTAAGGTTTATTTTGGAAACTTGCTCCTGGATTTACTATATACTGATGAATTTAAATCTCATAATGCTTTTCCATTTCTGCTCTTTTCCTGACCCTGATCCTCACTGTCCAAAGACCACTCTCTTTTATGCCTTTATTTTGAATAAAATAAAAGTGCTACTTTTATTTTATTCATTAATTTCTTAATTATTTTGTAGGTTTCACATATAAAGGAAAGCATGTACCATTTAACTTTCCCAGTGTAGAATGCCAGATCTTAAAATATAAGAAAAACATCTCATTGTATCTTTAGTGCTTTACTCTTTCTTTTCCAATGGCTAAAAATAATCTCTAGATTACTGTGTAAGAATTATGATCAAAAGCTACAGTGATGTAGTTGCTTAGATCCCAGATACCAGTGCACAGAGTTAGTCCAGGTAAAAATCCTACACATTAACTGCTATTTGCTGAGGACAGAAATGTGTAATATAAAAACCATGCTGTCATGTTGGTCTTCCAAATGTCCATTCCTAATGTCATATCAATTATTGCGATAGTCTCTTTAAAATAGTTTTTTAAATAAAGATAAGAAAAGAAACAAAAAAGAGAGACAAGAACAAGAATTTAAGGTTTCTTGAAGGCAAGTGGTGATATTCAATAACATATTCATTCTTATATAACTATATCCACTAATCTGAGCAACAGATTTGGTAGTAAAAATGGAAAATATATCAGGCATTGTTTATCAGCTATTCTTGTTTAGAAAATTTGTAACATATGTATTGCTGTATGTTACCCTGTTTCTGTCTTTTGTTCTTGCTTTTGTTTTTAGTCTTCAAAATAAAACAAAAGTAAAGAAAGCTACGGTGAATGTTCTTTATTATTTTATGTTAATAATAAAAAATTGTTACCATAAAAGACACTGTCTCAGTTACTTTTCTTGCCGGTGCTGGGACAAAATACCCCACATCCAGAGTTAAGGAAGGAAAGGGTTAGTTAGCTCCATTGGTGGAGGTTTCAGCCCATATTTGGCTGGCTCCAAGGCGGGGTGGCATATCGCAGAGGGCAGCAGTTCATGGTGGCAGAGAACATCGCCACAGCAAGAGCGGAGTGGCAAGGGCGGCGACAGGACAGCAGAGGCAACAAGCCTCTCCCGTTCCTCATACCGTGTCCAGGCTCTGCGCCAGTGCCGGTGTGGTGCTCACACCCATAATTCCGGCAACTCATCCACCCACAACCCCAGCATTGGAGCATGAATTAATCACAAACTCTAGAAAGCTGCCCCAGGACTGCATTAGGCTTTGGGGAAACAACTTAGACACAAGCCATAGCAGACCCATCGCTACTGCCACCCCTCAGAAGACTCCACCTGGCTGGAGCACACTCAGCCCACTGTTCTTGCCACTTCCTGACGCAGCTCTGGAGTCCGCTTTCGAGGGTGTCTATGGTTTAGCTGCCGCAGCTACCTTCCCATGCTGGTTCCAGTGAAAATGTTTACTTTCATGGTCATTTTGACTTTGGGAGAGAGCCAGGAGCCCCATGGCGCATGTGGGAGGAGCACACACTTTAGTGTTCTCTCCTTCCTTTCATTTTGCCATTGGGTGACACTCAGCAACAACGTTTGCCAAAGTTTGGACTCATCTCCTAAAAGCACTCATGGAAGAGGACTAGCAGAGTGATGGGGACAAGGGGATAGGTGTGTTTGCAGCAAGCAGGGGTATTTAGAGGCAGATTGGCAATCACCTGATTTTTACTGTAGTAAAAGTTTTAAATTTTATCCTTCAGCATATATTGAGATTCAGCGCATCTGATACCAAAGGCAAGAGTGTCATTCTAAGTGAATAGCTAAATTTTGGTTTTTTAGTGATAGTACAGCTTAAGTCTCCTCTGAATCCTTTACAGATTTTATTATTGTCTTTGACATGACAACGTAATGTTTGTACAGGATTATTAGTCATTGTTAAATGGGAAGCAGGATGGTGAATGTGGCTTTCCATATGTGCTCACCAGCACTTCACAGCACTTACAGGAACCCTGTAAAATAAGACAGAAGTTTGGTAAATGAGTATTATATAAAGTCCAAGTAAAGAAAGCCTACCTGGAAACAACTATTTATAAAAGAAAAAGTCTCTTGGCATTTCTCAAACACTGATCCATCTTCAAAAGTGCAGTCATAACCTACTTATTCATAGCTGGTAAAATTGAGAGAACATTTCTTAAAAAATATTTCTAATTTGAATAAAACTTGAATGATATGGGGGTATAGCTCAGTGTCATACCACCTGCCTGGCAAGCACAAAGTCCTGAGTTCAGTTCTTGATTCCAAAGCAAAACAAAACAAAACAAAACTTGATAAATATAGAGAAAAGTTGCCCAATAGGTAGACAACATGAATCATAAAAGTAGAACACAAATATTTTAAAATATGTTGTAAAAAATACATCATAGTTATAAAAATCATAATAAACATGATATTAATATCTTACTGAAACATTGATATACAATATCACCATTTCCATATATAATGTATCAAAATTATAGATGACATAGTTTACATTTATTTTCATACTTTATCTTCCACCTTTGACTTGCATTTCACACTTTAATGCCTCCTACATTTTGACTGACCATATATCAAGTAGTCAATAATGATACATGGGTAATTCTACAATACTTGACAGCATAGGTATAGAACATGAAGTACCAAAGGCACTTGAGGTTTAGTTCCATAAAATATTCCAATATTGATCTCACATAAATACTATTTTTCTTAGAAAGATTTAAGAAGAATTGATCTTTTAAGATGTTTGGACAAGTTTATAGACTACAAAAGCTTTCTTGATTAAATTTTTGGTTTTCCTTTAAAAATATTTAAATGATTTAAAAAACTTTCCCTTTTGGAGTTCCCACTTGACCCAGCTAGCCCCCTTCTGGGTATCTTCTAAGAAGAATTAAAACATCATATCACAGCAATATACATTCTACCATGTTTATAGTAGTACAATTTTTAACAGCTAGATCTTGGAAACAACTCAAATGTCCATCAACTGAGGAAGAGATAAAAAAGATCTGGTTATTTTATTCAATGGAATACTATTAAGCCATAAGTAAGGATAAGCCAGAGATTTCTATATGTAAATGATACAACTGAAAATCACACTCATAAGTGAAACAAACCGAAATTACATTTGTAAACATCATATTATTTCCCTAGTGTCAGAAACTGAGTAAATAAGTTCCAACATGTACAGCGGATATTATAAAATGGTAAGACACTTTCAAAAGGAAAGAGAAACTGGGATGAGTAAAGGAGAAAAAGAGAAAGAGAAAACCTATATCTATATCCATATCCATATCTATATCTATATCCATGTCTATATCTTTATCTATATCTATATCAATAAGTACATATATTACTTAAGATGGTTATGCTACTAACACCTCTTAGTTTTTTGAAGACAAAGGTTTACGATAATGTTGTTTGGACAACTAGATGCCTATATCTTCTGGCATCAGCAACTAATTTAAAGATAACAACACATAGTGTGCTAACCATTGCTACTCATCTATCATCTTTGAAATTTTGTTTTATTTACTTTCCTCTTTAAAACAAAACCTCCCCTAATTCTTTCCTTTGACCATAATCAACCTGATGCTGACTAGATTAGAGACTAGAAGCCGGTAGCAAAGACTGAGCATAAAATATTCTGTGAAACTTCTCCCCAGACTTAGCATAGCAGATAGTTATACTAGCAAAATAGAATAACAATATCATGCAGAAGCTAGCACTGTGGGCCTGGGGAAGTAGCTGGGTGGCCTGAGTGCCTGTCTGATAAGCAAAACCTGGATTCAATCCCTGGTACAACATGCAATCCTGGCCCTGCCCCCAGGCATGCTGAGCCAGCCACCAAGGAGGTAATCCCATCACTGAGGAGGCTGAGACAGGAGGAACACTGCAAGTCTGAGCTGCACATTGAGACCCTGTACCAAATAAATAAATAAAGAGAAACTAGCAGCGTGATGACTTTTATTTTGGTCTGTGGGGCATTCATTACACAGAAGCACAAAGATAAGGAAGGAGGAATGGTTTATATCTGTAAGCCAGCCAGCTGAGTGAACTAACCTTTTTCACCCTATTTCCTATAATATCTAGAAGTCATTTTCAGAAATGCTAGTGAGGATCACAACTAAGTTTTGAACAATTTTCTTAGACAAAGATATACTAATTACAAAGATGCAGTTGTTAGAACATATTGGGAAATACCATGTGTGCTCACAAACTCATTTGTAAGCTTTATGTCTTAAGAAAATCGAGACAATCATTTCATTCGAAGTTCTGCTTCTTATCATTTGTGCAGCCGATCAGTCACTAAACTAGAAATTTCCGAGAGTCTATTCTTAATAGACTGGACTTGAACAGGCCCAAATGTTGTTTCTCAAGTGTTTCATTATGCTCAGAAGTCAGATTCATTGTTTTCTGTTAGTTCTGATTTACACCTCAAGACACCCGGGACAGTTTCTATGAACAGTACCACTGCCCTACGTCAAGCTCCTATCTGTTTTCTCCACTTTTATATTTTAGGCTATATGATTAACAACTTGCTATGGAGTAACTAGATTTTTACATATGTGGGGCCTAAAATGGTTTGTGCGACACACAGGCAAAGAGTTGCTGGTAGTTACCAGCACAGTCATTTGTGTCTCTGACTTTAGTCCCTGTATATATTTCATCATTCCCATTACATCTACCACATGCACACTATTATTCTTAGGTGCAGTAGAAACTCAAAGATGAAGCCCACATTCAAGGATTCATCATGGAGTTTGTAGGGTGATTTCCAAGATATTTACCATGGAAGTTTCAGAAGTTTGAGAGAACTAAGGAAGGGAAAAGGTGTTCTCAAAAGTGAAGACTGAATCAGGAAAGGGTACAACAACTTTCTAGGGCAAGCAGCATTGAGCTATTTCTTGATGATGAGATGGATCTACTCTCAAAAACAAAAAAGGTGAGGACATTAAAGTAGAGAAAATAGTAACTAAAGCAAAGTTCCTCAAGGCTGGCCAAATAAATCAGCAGATTAAAGCTCCTATGCCTGCTTGCAGAGTTCCATCCCCAGGCCTGCTGTGCTGGCCCTGCCCCTGAGGCACACTGAAACTGTGAAGGAGACTGGGCATGATGGTGCATGTCTGTAATCCCAGCTCTTGGGAGACTGTAAACAGGTGGAACACTATGAGTCTGATCAAGTAGTTGGACCCTGGACACCCTGTAAACCCTTCCCTAAAAATACAGAAAAATAAGAAATACAATAAGTAAATGAAAGAAAAGCTCTTCAGAGGACAAGGAAAAATTTGAATCAGTAATGCCATCTGTCAATGAATTTTCTTCTAGGTAGAAGTTTTGCATTAAATATGATAGCTTTCCAGTTTTCCAGCATCAATTCAGATCCCACTATTTCATCTCTTGATCATAGGAACCAATAAAACAAATTGTATTTTCAAGCTATGAGCTTGAAATTTTCTCAATCTTTGCATTATGAACAGAGAATCAGAATCACTAATTTATCTCTTGTTTTTGTAAATATCAGTATTACTGGCATGAAATTTAAACAAAGTAAAACTTAAAATTATTTATATCAAATAGAAAAGACATATTAGCTAATACAATGTCATTATAATTTGTTGCTCTCATCATTAAAAAGTTAAAAAAAGATTTTGTGTTTTCTACCTGATATTCTATTTGTGCATTCTCTAGTCAGACTATAGATACTTTTCTCCTTTGTTTCTTGCATGATTTATAGTGTTGGACTTGTTTTATCCCTTTCCCCAAATGTGATAATTATTAAAGAGATTTTGTTCTAAACATTCTTTCTTTCTATATTTTCCTTCTGTATTTTAGGGAAGGGTCCACAAGGCATTCAGGTTCTTACTACCAGATTGTAGTTATCTGCCTCTCAAGAGCTGAGATTACAGGCGTGTACTACCACTCCGAGTCTCAATCACCATCTCACCCCCCGGGGGCGAGGCTGGCATAGCAGACCCAGTAAGCGAACCCCTGGTCCCTGTGCCTGCTTGCAGGTGCTTTAATCTGCTGAGCTATTTGGCAGCCCATGTTCTAATCATTCTAAACTTGATTTTCTGTGATGTATAGCATCCATCCTTTGTACTTTTACTGAATTAATCTGGGCAGCTGCCAGCTATGAACTGATTTCCATTTAATCTGTCTTCTTTGTTGATATTATTTCCCAAATGTTTAGGGTTATTCTCTGATGTACCAGTAATGCCATTTTTCCTAAAATAACATACTTTCAATAGACAAAGCCACTCCTTCATAAGACCCTGTGAATAGCATGGATCTTGCTGTTAGACTGATAAAATATGTGTCAGCAGTAAGCACCTTCTGTTCCCTGTTTCTTCCTCTTCGCATGCATCTGATCTAAGCAGGCAGCTATGGGAGGTTCGGTGAATACCGCCACCCTACCTCATGTGATTATTAGTTCTTCCACTTATATTTTAGGCTTTTGCAAGCAAAGCACCATCTATCAAGGAGTAGCATGCTATATGATTGTGGGGAGGTTCATGGTTTTGGAGGCCCCCTAACTGAACATATGATAGAATTTTGCTATTATTAACTTATTAACTACTATTAATTATTGTTAATTATTTATTATTAACTATCAATTATTAACTAAGCTACTATTATTCACATGTCTTTTACATCTGTAAGATAGACACTTCACACAATTGTGGGGAACACGATTATAATTCATCCAAATAAACTCTTTTCCAAAGTGGTAGTGTCAAGGGTTGGCCAAATAGCTCAGCAGATTAAAGCACCTGCTCAGGCAGATGTAGGGGCCTGGCAGTCAATCCCTGGGCCTGCTGTGCCAGCTCCGCCCCTGGGGCACGCTGAGATGGCAATTGAGACTGGTCGTGGTGGCACCCTCCTATAATCCCAACTCTTGGGAGGCTGTAAACAGGAAGATCACTATGAGTCCAGCCTAGAAGTGAGACCCTGTAGACACTGTAGACCCTGTCCTAAAATACAAAAACAAAAGCAAACAAAAACCCCCAAAGTGTTAGTGTCAATTTATGTTTCTATCAACAATGTTTAAGAGTTCTCCATGATGTGTATTGTGATTAATCATGATATTGCCAGGTTTGTAAATGCTAATATGATACTGAATTATATTTTGAATTTACATTTTTCAGACAACAAATCATTGCTAATGAGCCTCTATTTTTATGTTTGTGGGTCATTCATATTTCTCATCTACGACATGCTTCCTTGTTTTCTTTCTTCTAACTTGTTGGGGCACATTTTTCTACCAAATAATTTGTGTTTCTTTTTCTCTTGATAAGTGTTTTCTGCATCTGCATACTAATCTACAGATTTAGCCTATATTTGTTACAATGTCTTCTTGCAGCTAATAGTACTGTTTTGTTTTGTTCATGTGTCTTCTGATGAACCGGAATGACCTCCACCACAGAGGTGAAAGCCTTTCAGTGGTGTATCAGAAGAGAGAGGGTAGAAGGAAGAAAAGTAAATGAGGTTCCTCTAAAGGTAGATGCAGTAATATCAGTCCTAAATTTGAGTCATTTATAGGAAGCATGAATGTGAAGTTTGAAAACATCTATCCTTTATTTTAGTATCTTCATGTTTTAAAGAAGACCTTTTGCTGCTGTCTTCTTTAATCTCCTTATCTTGTCAAGCATGTATGAAAGACAGAGAAATAAGAGGACACTCCAGTGACAAAAGGGGAGCTAGGCTGCAGTTCAGGTTGGATTTGTGGGCATGGTAGACTTGTAACAAAATCAAAATGATAAAAGTACATATTTTTTAATAGAAGTCTATCAGTGTGGGGACTGTTGGGACTGTTTTTACTTGTTGAAGGTATTGAAATGTGAAATTCTAGAACATGATGCAAAAAAATTGGTTCTAAAAATTTTATTCTTTCTGCCTATGCCAAGCAGAAGGTTAAGCCTAAAGATAATTTCTTTTATCATGTTCCTAGCATGAGAGGATTTCTTCTTTTAAAGCTTATCAGTTTATTTCAGGGTGGAAAACATAAGCGATAAAATATTTCTCTTTGGATAAACAAGTTGAACTTCTTCACCTCCCGCTAGCATGGCCAGTTTTATTTGGCTACTGACAGATAATAGTTTGAGGATACATAAAAGAGGAATCTAAAATGTATGTATTTAGCTACACTAGACTTCCTTTATAGTTGATAACATGTTATAAAATTCATAAGCTATGATCCATAGATTTATGACTTGAGGTTTTATAACTTTATTTTCACTTGTAAAAAAAGACAATAGCTATAATAATTTGTCTTAGAGATGGCTTTTCATTCTTGTACAAAGATGTTCCGTCTACTACATAGGCTATAATACTTGGCTATCAGGAAATTATTTTTCAGAATATCTTCTAAAGCAACTCTTCCTTATATAGATATACATCACTGGCTTGGAGTACTGAAGAGATGTCTTTTTTTTTCTTACAACAAAATTGTTCTACAGTTGCTAGTGAACTGTCTATTTCTTACATGTGTGAAGTAATGTTGCAGTTGCTTCTTAATTTGTTGTATCCCTAAGGCTTCAATTTATTTAATAGATCAAAAACTACAAAATAAGGAGATTTTCACAGACAAATGCATAAGAGAAAAAGGGAATGTTAATGGTAGGAATTTGTTTTAAATAAAAATTGTGGTTATTATAGAAAAATTTAAAGTGGCTTTATAAGACCACATTTAAATTTTTAATTGCATAAATTAAAACCTCTCTCTACATATAATATATGTATATACATACTCTCTCTCTCTATACACACACACACACACACATATGTATAATTTTTAAAGGCACAAGTTGGTGAGTCTTGGCCATGTATACATTCATGCAGTCATCACGACCAAGACATGGAAGGTGGCTAACATCCCAAAAGCTTCCCATATGCTTTTCCCAAGTGAGTTCCCACCCTACTCTCTGGTAGCAGATAACCTATGATGCTTTCGTCATTATAGATTATGTTTACCTTTTTTTAGAGCTTTAAATGGATCTAGAAGTATACACTCTTTTGCATCTGAACTCTAAGATGTATCAGATTCACAATGTTTACTCAGGTTGCTGAATACATGAAAAACTCTTCCTTTTCTTTGCTAGTATTCCACTGTATGGATAACATAATCTGTTTATTCATTTACCTGCTGCTGATGGTAAATCATCCTGGGCTGGGGCTACTGTATGTCAATCTGGTATAAGACTCATGACTAATAACTTGTTGGATCTGTTTTTATTGAACTTGAGTAAATCGTTAAGAAGAGAATTGCTGAGTTAGATAATAAATATACATTTAATTTTATAAGAAAATGTCATGGGCTTGCCAAATAGGTCAGTGGATTAAAGCACCTGCAAACAGGTACAGGGGTGAGGGTTTGATCCCTAGGCCTGCCATGCCGGTGCCGCCCCCTGGGGCGCTCTGAGACAGCAATTGAGACTGGGCATGGTGGCTCACGCCTGTTATCCCAGTTTTGGGGAGGTTGAAACAGGTAGCTTGCTATGAGTCTGATCTAGTAGTGAGACCCTGAACACCCCGTAAACTGGTTCCCAAACACACACAGACACACACACACACACACATACACACACACACAAAGAAAAAAACCAAAATAAATGTCAAACTGTTTACTACCATGGTATAACATGGTACAGCCTACCAGCGATGTACATGAATTCCAATTGCTAAATATTCTGATTGACACTTATTAGATAAAATGTTTACATATTTTACACATCCTAATGGGTCCATATTTTGTGTTTTGAACTTGCATTTCACCAATACTATGACTAAGATATTGAATAAGTTTCTATTTCTAACTTATCATCTGTCTCCTTTGGTGACTTTGGGTTAAAATCTTGGCCTAATTTTACTTGAATCTTTTCTGTGCCAATTAACATTCTTTTTAAAAATTCTGTAGGGACTGGAGACTTAGCGACTATCCTGTGAAGACTTGTGGAGCGCAGGGTCACAGTCTGGCGAGGCCTTTCTCAAAGACCAGCCTATGAGGTTGGGTCTCGTACCTAAGGCACTGCTGAGAGGAGCAGAACCCTGAGAGGAGCAGAACCCTGAGGGGAGCGGCCTCATTGGAAGGGTTCGGACTGCCCTGACGGGTGGCTGGGGGTGAGCTGGGCAGTCTCCGCACCAGATGCTCTCACCATGGCGCACAGCCTTACGAGGGCCCCAACACCCTGTGGACAACTCTCTGTGACTGGAATGTCTGAATAGTGAGCCCCAATAACTTTTTGCTCTTTTCGGGTTGATTTTTCAGCCAAATTGATACCATCATTACAATACTCCAAACAAAGAGCGGGTCCAAGGAAATGCCAACATCATGGCTTTGCTTTCATTTGAATAACACTTACTTATAGTACTATAATATCTGAGGGAACTTAATTTATAACACTGTATAGTACAATTAGAAAAAATTACAGCATTTTCCCATATGAACAATATGTACTGTGCCAAACAAGTCACTGCGGGTCTGTACACAAGATGCATAGAACTGTACAAAAAGGACAGATCGTAAGTCTGAGTGTCTGGTTGTAACTCCAAAGAATTGTTAGACAATATCGTTAAATGAATATCTAGTCCAGGAAAGAACAATCAAGAAAAAGAAGAAAGAAAGGCAGAGAAATACAGGAAGCAAAAGCAAGACAAGGAATAAAATAAAACAGGGATAGGGGGAAAAATTGTAACACCCCCAAAAAATGAAGGAAAGAAAGAAATAATGAATTAAGAAATTTTAAAAACATTGAATAGAAATAATTTCATATGCATTTGCAATGAGTGTTTTATTTCCAGGATGTGCGGTTCTGGACTCACACATATCCCCACCTAGCTTTGGGCCCTGTGAGTTTAGGAATTGCTCTCCCTGAACCAGAGAGTTCTTTGTCTGCTCATCCCAGGCTGTAGTAAGCATCCCAGCTAAGGAAAGTCTTGGGTCATGCTGGTAGACAAGACAAACAATCAGTTCTCTGAATTCTGCTGGATAAAGGCTTGGGCAGGGCCCAAGCAGACTGCTGGACTTGATGTCAACCTGCTCTGGGTGTGTTTTCTTCCTGTAGACAATCAGGAGAGGGAGGGCCAGGACCTTCCCAGTCTGTGTGTCTCTCACTCAGTCACCTTGGGAGAGTGATACTGGAATCCTGAGTTGGCTGGATTTGCTGGCCCTTTGGGCCCTCTTTCCCCAAGTATCTTGTGCAGAGTCATGTTGCTCGGTTTCTCTCTGAGTCTCGAGTGTTGTGCCAAGGGAAATCAGAATGCAGAACTTGGGGTTTGAGGATGGGCATGATGGCGTTGGCCTGGGGTGTTTGCTCCATCCATGTGCAGCCTATTTAATTTTTATCTTCCTTAAATTCAAAATAATTCATGATTTTTTTCTAGTCGTTTCTTCTTCAATCCATAGATTTTGTAGAAGTGGATTGTTGACTTCCAAATTCTTGGGATTTCCCAAATAGTCTTCTGTTAACTGAATAACTCCAGTATGGTCTCCGAGCACACTACCCAATTTCTGCTGTTGTCAGGTGACTCACTGTACGACTTATTTTGATAAATGCTCCATGTATATTTGACAGAAATGTGGGTCCTCTGGCTTTTTTTGGTGTAGTATTATTTTTTATGTCAATAAATAGTACAATTTAAAATTACATTATGACTTTTATTGTCCTTTTGCTTTTATCAATTACTATGAAAGGAGTAGAAAGTAGCCTACTACATTTGTAGATTTGTCTGTTTTTGCTTCCAGTTCCAATAGTTTTGGCTCGTGTACCCCAAAGTTCCTATTTAGGATGCTTTGTTATCTCAGACTGAACTAGTTTATCGCTGACAAATATTCCTCTGTGTCACTAGCAGAATTCCTTGTTCCTTACCTGATCATAATGGAGTTACTTCCATATGCTTTGTATTTTACAGTATATTTTTACATCCTTTTATTTTAAGTTACTTATGTCTTTATATTTAAATATGTTTTTTTTTTTACACTGGAGGAAATTGAATCTTCTTTGCTTTTATTTATTTATTTATGTTTTAATCTTTGTATTTGTTTGTTCACTACAGGGTCTCGCTGTGTGGCTTAGACTCACAGTGACCCTCCTGTGATCAACCTCATAATGATCAGCCTTCCCCTCGTAGTAATCAGCACTGGGAGTACAGGGGTGTGCCTCCACCCTGCTGTGAATCTTATTTGTTTTTAGTATGGTAATTTAACCTATTTTAATGTGCTTAAAACATTACATTCGCTGTAATTACCAGTATGTTTTAAGTTAAATATATTATCTTGATATTCATTGTCTATTTGACTCATTTTATGGTTCAATTTCCGTATTTTTGGTCTATTTCATGGTTCAATTTCTGTATTTTTGGCTTTTGAGTTCAGTGTTTTGAAGTATTTTATCTTTTCCTCTATCATTGGCTTATTAGCTAATGATACACGATTCCACTCTCTAAGTGTTGTTTTAGGGTTTATGACGTCTAGCTTTTACTTGTCACATTCCACCTTCAAATCTAAGGCCACTTCATTTGTATGCAAATCCTAAAATAGTATATTTTATTCTCTTTTGCCCTTTCAATTATTATTATTACATGCTTTGCTTCTAAACAAACATGTCAAAAGCCCCATAATACATGTCAAACAATCAATCACTGCTTAAAGAAACAAAATAATAAAAACATCTTTCATACTTACATGTTTAACATTTTGCAAATCTATTTTTACATGTAAATCTGTGTTTTCCTTTAACATTTCATACAATGTTGTTAATACCAAATGTTTCAGCTTTCATTTGGTTGAAAAGGCTTCATTTTACCTTAAATTTAAAAAAAACTTTATCAAGGTACAATTGCCATATAAAAAGATTTATATATTTAATATATATAACTTAATGTATTTGAAAACAAATATGAATCCATGAAACTATTATCATAATCAATACCATGAATAGCTAACTACCCTTAAAAAGTTTCCTTTTGTTATCTTTATTTATAAGAATTTTGTTATAGCAATACTTGGGTAGCATTTATCCTATTAGCAAATTTTTAAATATATAACACAACACAATTTTTAAATATGTAATACAGAATTTACCATGCCCCAAGATGTCTTTGTTCCTCACAACACTCCTGTTACCCAAAGAATTCTGAGATGTAGGTCAAAGAATATATGACTTGGAATACTGAGTTCTCAATTTTACATGTTTTTAAATTCATGTTAGGTTATGCAGCAATACAAAAAAAGAAAGAGGCACACATGTTGTCAAGTTTATCACATATAGTTGAAACTTCAGCCCCTTTCACCAATATCTCTCAATATCCCCCTTTCCAGTGGCTGACCCCAGTACTCTGTGAGTTTAATTATTTTATATTTACCCTATAAGTGGGACCGTGCAGTGATTGTCCCTTTGTATTTGAATTATTTTACTTTGTCCAATGTCCCCAAGGTTCACGTCTGTTGCTACCAATGCCAGAATTTCCTTCCTTTTAAAGGACTCATAACACTGTCTTGTAGGCAATTTGACTACTGGTGGGCGTTCAGGTTGTTTCCTTGACTTTGCTGTTGTAAGCAACACTGCAATGAACAAAGCATTGAAAATATCTTTGAGGTCTCAATTTCAGTTCCTTTCAATATATACCTGGATGTAGGATTAGTAGGTAATATGGTAGTTCTATTTTTACTTTTGAAGAATGTCCACAATTGTCTTGCATAATGATTGTTCTAATTTTCCTTCCAATCAATAAAGCATACAGATTCTCTTTTCTGTACGTACTTTTGGGATTTCTAGCTGGTGAGGTAATATTTCATTGTGGCTTAGATTTTAATTTCCCTGATGACTACTGATATTGAATAATCTTCTAAAAACTTGTTGACTACGTATTTGGAAAGATGTAGTCAAACATTTTAGTATTTTTAATTTTTTATTGTGTTTTGTTATTAAATTAGTTAAAGTACAGGATTCCAATTGCGTATGCAAAACTCCATGAGGTGAACATCTCTGTACATGCCAGGGTCCTCCTAAGGGAAATTCATGGGTGCAGTGATTACATTATTATAACTCATATGTGTATTGTGTACCTCATGTGCTTAGATACAAACCCATCTTTAAAAACAATTTTCCAGGATCCTGAGTTCAATCCCCACTACTGAAAAAAAAAAATTGGCAGACCAGAAACCACTAGCTTCTTGTAAAATATTAAAACTTTCATTTACCCCAGTGCGTTTTAATCATTTACAATTGCTGGGGATAAAAGCTCAGTTCCACTCACTTAAGCAAAGTGAGAAATTTATTAATGATAATACTAAAACTTATAGCAACAATAGGCTGGCATTAAACTCAATCATGAAGGGTCATTTGGGCCTTACCCAGTCAGGTTTATTCTTCCTATTGACTCCTATTTCTGTTTTTATTTTTTATTTTTATTTTTTGTTCGGAACAGGAGATTGAACTCAGGCCATTGTGCTTGCCAGGGAAGCGCTTATTCTACTGAGCCATCACCCTAGCCCCTTATTTCTTTCTTGTTCTTTATGGATATCACATTTTTTCCATCATTTTAGATGCATTTTCTTCATAGTTGGAAGCATGACTCTAAGTCCACTGTTATGAACATGAAGGCCTTCCATTTGCATGATTTAAGAAGCAAAAAGGAGATCCAAGCAGTCTCTCCTTAGAGACTGGTGCAGCTTCAGTCTTCTGGTCCTGCTTGAGTCACATTTGGTGTTGGAAAAGTCAGTGCATCCTCAGCGATAGAACAACAATCTCAGGATGTGCTATGAGGCTACTCAACTTTTCTCAGGAATGTGGATACTAATGGTGATCTCCATTTAAAACTCTGGGATAGAATGATGGAGAAATTGTGCAAAAGAAAGGGCTATTGTTATTGTAATGGAATGGAAGGCAGAGTGCTGTTATAACAAGACAATTTCTGCACATTATATGATGTGAACACTTCTAGACACTAGAGTTTTAGTGGGTTTCTCTTGCCTAAAAATTAAGGTTTAGGGCCAATTAGTGCATCATTTTTTATTTAGACTTAGAGATTGGACATAAGATGTGGAATTATAAGCATCTTTAATTTTATGGGCAAACCTCATTAGTACCACAGAGATAGAAAATATGGTTGAGTTTGTCAACAAATAGGTATTAGGGGCAAAGACTGCTTCAATAATAATTGTATTCCAGATAAGTCATATGAGTTATTATATGCCTCATAAACTACTAATTTTAAGAAATAATTCTCAGTGACAAGATTTTGTATTTTTAAAACGCCACCAGAATTTACCATGCCCCAAGATTATTTTGCTCCTCACAACACTCCTATTACCCAACGAATTCCTTGTTGTAGGTCAAAGAATATATGACTTGGAATATTGAGCTCTCAATTTTACATCTTTTTAAATTCATGTTAGATTATGCAGTAATGCAAGAAAAGAAAGAGGCACACATATTGTCAAATTTAATTGCAAAAGTTACATAGAATTAGCTAATTAAATAATAAGTGGATTCTGACATATTAGGGGAATGTCAGAATTCATCAGTGTGAGTGGTATTTGACAGGGGTGATAAATCTTGTTCTCTAGGGTTGCTCTTTTTTTAATACCCTTGTGCATCCCAGGGCTTATCAAAGTAATACACTGAGAGGCCTGGATTAGGAGAGTCTGTTTACTGATACTGGTACCATGAGGACGGCCACTCTAATTAGGACATAGCTGGGATATTTAGAGAGCTTAAGCAGGATTCACGCAAAATGGAAGAAGATGAAGAAGATAATAGCATGTGATTCTATGCATAGACATGCTGAATGTAGAATGAAATGCTGCCGGAAGCTGGGACTGGGACAGGAAAATGAAACTCACATTAAGAAAGTTTCCAATTATGAAAAAATGGTTGCCACTGTTTTCTGGGTTTGTTGTTCTGACCCAAACCACAATAAAGTGAACTTCAACTTGGCAATATAAACGTCTTGCAGTACATCATTAATTTGGATTGAAAATAATGCAGAAAGTAAATACACAGAGATATTTCGTGCTCATGGACCTACTGAGGAGCTTTAAGTTACACTTTACATCTATTTAAAATATTTCTCTACTGCTACTCTCTCCACTGTGCTCTCCCTAACCTAAATCTATTGTTGGAAATGATACTAACCTTCCAGAAGTGTTGTGAGACCCTGTGCTCTCAACTGAAAGACACATGTATATAAGTGTAGTCTCCCCTCTGCTTGGGGGTGCATCCCAAGACCTCCTGTAAATGCCTTAAAATGGAGATGGTACCAAGTTCTATGTACACTATATATTTTTACACACACATACTCATGATAAACTTTAGTTATAAATTAGATATAATGAGATTTACAATAACAGCAATAAAATGGAATAATATGACCACATACTGTAATAAATTTTTCAGCATCCTACTTTTGTACTTTGTGGACTTTAAAAAAAGTAAAATAAGGTTACTTGGACACTGCGATACTGTAACCATTGATCTGATAAACACAAGGCTGCTGTACAACTAACAGGTAGACGCAGGGTGGTTTACATTCTGGGTGGGGCAGAATGGGGCACCATGAGATTTTATTATATGGGTCAGAATTGAGTAGAATGTAAAACTTAGGGGATCTTTCTGGAGTTCTCTTTTTGTGCAACAGGTTGTGCTTCATTCTTTGTGAAGTATAGCATAAGTAATGCCTCAAGGTTTTCAGCCAGAGCTTCCCTTCCATAACAATTGTTTCTCTTTATCCAAGGGGGACTGTTTCTAGGACACTTTATAAATAGCAGATTCCACAAAACATCCAGGCATTTATGTAAAATGCCATAAAGTTTGTATGTTAGTGATATACATTTTCCCATAGAATTTAATCTCTAGATTACTAACACCTAACACAATGAAAGGGCTATATAAATAGATTTTAATTTAGTTAAGAAATAATGACAGGAAAAAAAATATATATATAATCCATCTATAGTTGTTCGAATCTGTGGACATGGAATGTACTGACAGAGAAGGTCCAATTTATCTCATCTTTGAGTGTCACAAAGATAGAGCAACTGCAAACCAAAATAACATTAAGACTGTAAGTAGTGACAAGCAATTCAAGTAGGACCTGCAACTTCTATTATTTTTAAAAACTGATAAGGGTATGACAAAGTTGTTATAATGGAAAATATATTTTATTTTAAAATATAAAATGATAATTTATTTATTTAGTTTTTTAACAAGAGGACAAATTAGAATTAAACAAAAAAATCACAAATGATATACAGTTTCACTCAACAAAATAGTATGAATTTTATAGCATTGTTGTAATACATAGTGTTGTTCTCCAACCATTCATTCACATAACTAGGCATATGCATGTAAAATTGGAAGAAGAAAGAAAAAAATGTCTATGAAATTAAGAAGGGAAAAAGTACAAAAAATTGAAAACAGGAGACAAAAAGTTAGGTATTATCTGCTCCTTTTCATAGGCCCGCAGAATGCATAGTACAGTTGTCCAAAACCACCCTGCTTACATACCTAGATAAACCTCTTTTCATCACTCTGTCTCCTGTTCTTCTCCTCAACTCAGTAACATTTTTCCTTTTTGAATAAGTTCATTTTCTTTTCTGAGTATCTATTGTACTCTTCAGTTTCCAGTTTTCTCTTTCAGGTTCTCACACTAATGAGTCAATATGATGTTTGCACATGCAGATCTGATTTATTTTACTTAAGAGTATGTTCTCTAGTTGCATTTATTTACTGACAAAAGACTCAAATTTATCCTGTTTTATAGCTGTATAATACTACATTCAACTACAAAATTGTGTAAAAATACCACATCTTCTTTATCCATTCTTTAGGTGATGGGCCTCTGGGTTGTTTCCAGGATTTAGCTATGACAAATTGCACTGCTATAAAAACGGGTGCACATATAGCACTGTAGCATGAGGTTTTCAGTTCTTCTGAAAACATACACAGGGGGGAAATAGCTGGCTTGAGTAGGATCTCCAATCCTAGCTTTTTAAGGAATCTCCAAACGGATTTCCATAGTGATTGTACCAGTCTGCACTCCAACCTACAATGGAGAAGAGTTCTTTTTTCTCCACAGCACCTCCAGAATTTGTTATCAGCTGAATTTTTTTTTTTCTTTTGTATTTAGGACAGGATCTGCAGGGGCTACAGGGTCTCACTAAGTAGATCTGACTTGTAGTGACTCTTCTGTTTTCAGCCTCCCAAGCACTGAAATTCCAGGCACATGCCACCATGTCCAGTCTCAATCTCTGTCTCATTGTGTTCTGGACTGGCAGAGCATGCCAGGGATCGAGCTGCTGTGTTCTATCTAAGCACGCTTTTTAGTCCACTGAAGTATCAGACCAGCCCCGGCTGACTACTTGATGTTAGACATCCTTTCTTGAGTGAGATAGAATCTCAGTGTTGTTTTAATTTTCATTTCTTGAGTGATCAACAGTGTCGAACATGTTTTCATATACTTACTTGCCATTTGTATTTTTCCTCTGTGAAGTGTATATTCATCTCAGATGCCCATTTTTTGACTGGGTCTTTGAATTGGGATGGGCTTGATTTTTAAAATTTCTTTATATGCTCTAGATAGAAGACCTTTTGTCAAAGGGAGAGTGGGCTATAATTTCTTCCTAGTTTGTGGATTTTCTTTTTACTCTTCGAGATTCTTTTTTTTTTTTTTTTTTTTTTTTTTTTTTTTTTTTTTTTTTTTTTTTTTTTTTTTTTTTTTTTTTTTTTTTTTTTTTTTTTTTTTTTTTTTTTTTTTTTTTTTTTTTTTTTGTCTTTTTGAGACAGGGTCTCACTGTGCAGTTCAGGCTGGCCCTAAGCTCACTTTGTAGCTCAGGCTGGTCTTGAACTCACAACAATCCTCCTGCCTCAGCCTCCCTAGTGCTGGGATTACAGGCATGCGCCACCACGCCGGGCTTGAGATTCATTTTTTTTTTTTTCAGACTCAAAGGGAAATTTTATTTTATTTATTTATTTATATTTTTTTTGTCTTTTTTTTTGTCTTTTTGAGACAGGGTCTCACTATGCAGCTCAGGCTGGCCTTAAGCTCACTTTGTAGCTCAGGCTGGTCTCAAACTCACAACAATCCTCCTGCCTCAGCCTCCCAAGTGCGAGATTCATTTTTTGAAGTGTAGAAATTTTTCAAAAAGATGAGATCCCAGTTGTTTATTCTTTGTTTTTTTTTTCTTTCATTTTATTGAAGTACAAATGTCACTCAGACAGTTTCAAGACACCTTAACAAAACAGATTTGATAAATTAATACATTGCAAACTGTTTTCATAACGTTTTGGTATTGTACAAGGTGCATACATGATATTATATTTACAGATATTATTTTAGCAGATATCTCTTATCAGTGAATTAAGAGTGTAGCTGCTTACTTATTTTTTAATACCTAAATTATATCAAAAATTCAATAATTATTTTCCTAGTGGATGACCGTAGTACTAGAAGCCGACATAATATCCTGTCCAACCACCATTAGTGCAGATCTTGCCTCTCATAGAATTATGTAGAACCACAGCATTATCTATCCCAACTGTACTGTCTATACACACACATCATGATTTTTTCTTTCTACACCCCTTCCTTTGTCTACACCTGTCAAAAGTGGGCACTCCATTGTCATTCAACTAACTTAGGTGCTTGAACTCAACAACACAATCA
>PVKA01000955.1:79509-166029 GCA_004027165.1 Ctenomys sociabilis
CTTTTCTGCTGGATGGTTAAGACCTAGGTAGATCAAGACTTATATACCAACACATGAACTTTATATTTCCTATGTGGTCAGTGAAGTCCTCTCAGGGTTTATCTTGTAGTCCTGTACATTATTCTGTAGTTCCTTTGTCTGTGTCATCCATGTGGATGAGTCACGGCCAATGCTTGACCAGTTTGCTCTCTTTGAGAGCCTGAGAGTAAGTTTTATCTTCATGTGACTCTCCCCAGGCACACTTTAAAACTTCAATCTCTTTCCTCTGTGGATCCATAATCTCCTTGTTCAGAAAATTTGGAGCTCACCTGAGTATTCTTTGAAGTAATTCCCTTGATATTTGGTTTTTTTTCATGAACTCTCTACCTATCCTTATGTATTTAAGATTTATACATACATTTTCCTTCAGAGGATTTAGTATTTCTGTATAAATATTTAAATATTTGATCCATTTTGACTGTAGATTTGTGCATGGTGATAGGCATGGGTCTAGTTTTAGCCTCAGCTTGTGCAAAGCCAGTTTTTCCAGAATCAATTAATAAAGAGGATATCTTTCAATGAGTGTATTTTGCCCCTTTATGAAACATAAGGTGGCTGAGTGTGTTTGTAGTTGTGCCTGCATCTTCTAATCTGTTCCACTGATTCTCAGGTCTGTCTCTATGCCAGTACTATACTGATTTTATCACAGTATCTTTATAAAATAATTTCAGGCCAGGGATTGTGATACCACCTGCCTTTCCTTTGTTTCCCAGGATTGCTTTTGATATTCTGGGTATCTTCTGGTTCCGAATGACTTTGAAGGAAGTTTTATCTAGCTCTGTGAGGTATACTAATGCTATTTTTGATTGGGATTACATTAAATCTGTATAGTAATTTGGGAGAATGCCCGTTTTCACAATGCTGGTTCTTCCTATCCAGTAGCATGGAATACTTTTCCATTTTCTGAAATCCTCTTTAATCTCTTTTTTCAGAGAACCATAATTCTCACTTTATAAATCCTTTACATCCTTTGTGAGTTGATTCCTAAGTGTTTCATGTTTTTGGATGTTATTGTGAAAGGCATGATTTTTCTAATTTCTTTCTCGGTAAACTCATTGATTGTGTACAAAACTGGTACTCCTTTTTGGATGTTGACTTTGTATCCTGCCACGTTGCTGAATTTGGTGATTAAATCTATAAGACTCTTGGAGTTTTTGGAGACCTCTTTGTAGAGTATCATGTCATTTGCAAATAATGACAATTTTACTTCTTTTCCAATCCTTATTCTTTTCATTTCTCACTCATATAATTGCTCTGGTTAATGTTTCCAGAACTATAATCAACAGGAGTGGAGGATATGGACCTTCTAGTCTTGTCCTGATGTTAAAGTGAAAGCCTTCTGTTTTTGCCATTTAGTATGATGCTATCTGTTGGGTTCTCATAGATGGCTTTTATCAGGTTGAGTTTTAGACCATCTTTTTTGATTTTCTGTAGGTTTTTTTTATTTTATAAAAAATGAATATTGGACATTGTCAAAAGGTTGTTATGGCTCTATTAGGATGATCATGTGGTTTTTCTTCTTGGTTCTATTGATGTGGTGTCTTATATTTACAGATTTCCATATGTTGAACCATCCCTACATTCCTGCATTGAATCCTACTTTGCATGATATATAATCTTCTTGATCATTTTCTGCATTCTGTTTGTTAGTATTTTATTGAGGATTCTTTCGTATATATTAATTAGAGAGATTGGCCTGTAGTTCTCTTTTTTTAGTTGGATTTTTCTCTGGTTTTATAATCAAAGTAACACTTGCCTCTGGGATTGAGTTTGGGAGAATTTCTTCCCTTTCCATTTCATTGAGCAGGTTGAGAAAAATCTTCTCTAAATTTTTTGTAGAATTCTGCTGTGAATCCATTGGGACTGGGCTTTTCTTTGTTCATAGGGTTTTTATTACATTTTCAATTTTGCTTCTCATTATTGCATTATTAAGAGTTTGCATATATACTTGAGTCAGCTTTAACATTTCATATGTATCTAGGAAACTGTCCATTTCCTCTGTGTTTTCCCTCCTGTGAAAGTAAAGATTTTGGAGGTAAGTACTGATGATCTTCTGAATTTTTCTAAGGTCTGAAGTGATTTTGCCCTTCTCATCCATTACTGCATGAATTTGGTTTTTTTCTTTCCTTTTTTTATTAGGTTGGCTAGAGATTTACCAATTTTATTTATTTTTGCAAAGAATTAACTTTTTGATTCATTTATTGTTTATATTGTTTTCTTCATCTCCAGTACACTAATTTCTGCTCTAATCTTTACATTTCCTGTCTAATTTGGGTTGTGGGCTTGCATTGTTCTTCTGGAGGTGCAGCATAAAGTTGTTTTTTTGGTCTTGTTCTGTTTGTCTAATGTGAGAATTTGCCACCATAATTTTGCTTCTTAAGACAGTTTCCCACCAGTTTTGGTAGGTTGTATCAGCATTTTCATTTGATTGTAAACATTTGTTAATTTCTTCTTTAATTTATCTATGATCCACTGGTTGTTTAGGAGGTTATTATTTTATTTTCATGTGTTTGTGATTTATTTTGTCTATAATTTCCATACTATCTGGGGTCAGATAGTATGCATGGGATAATTTCAATTACTTTGCATTTATTTAATAGTGTTCTGTGTGGTAGTATATGGTCTATTTTGGACAATGTCCCATGTGCAGCTGAGAAGAATATGCACCTGTTGTTGCTGAGTGAAATACTCTCTAAAGGTCTACCAAGTCAGTTTCTTCACAAGCTTGGTTTAGTTCTGTTATTTCTTTGCTGATTTTTCTAACTAGTTGATCTATCTCTTTGTAACAGTGGCATGTTAAAATCCTTCATTGCTATTGTATTATTCCTCATTTGACTTTTCATGTCTTTTAAATTTTGTCTTATATAGGTAGGTGCTCCTATATTGGGTGTGTATATATTTATAATTGTTATCTCTCCCTCTTGCAGTTTTCTCTTAACAAGTATGTAGTTATTAAGGCACCCAGCCATGAGTCTGCTTTCCTAACCCTAACCCTAACCCTAACCACTTCCAATGTTCCTGGATGTCCCAACCACAACTGTGCTGCAAAGATTTAACCTTGACCATCTGCACCTAGCTGAATACACATATAGCTTTGTTTCAGCTTGCTTTAAGGACTCTACTTTGTGCCCAGAATGCTCTGGCCCAGAGGACACTTTATGACTCACCTCCTCCCATTCCCACATGCTCATTGACTTGTTTCTTTCCTTCAGGTGCTATAATTTCAGAGATTTTGGGTGTGTGATACCCAAGTTCATATAGGGGCCTCCTGGATTTGTTCTGGGTGGGCTACAGGATTGAGATTGCCTTTTCCTCCTGAATTTTGGCATTTTTGAAGTTCCCAGTGAAGACTCAGACAGAGCCCTACAGGCAGTCCAGCATCTATCTACCAAAGTTCTTAAATTGCTCTAAGAAGGCTCTGTGCCTGTTTGTGCTGGGCCCACAAATCCCAGCTCTTCTGATTCTCACAGGCCACTCTGGCTCCTCCTAAGTTCTGAAAAGTTTGTACCAGCACCAGAAGATGCTCCATGCCTGTGTGCTTGGGGCTAAGGAAGATCAGAGCTTACCAGAGTCCTATAGGTTGCCCAAAGTCCACCAAAGTTCTTAAATGTTGCCAGAAAGCTCTCAAAACTAGATAATATGAACATTACTTAATTACACATGCTAAACTTTCCCTGTTATTTCTAATTATTGGTAATTAGTATAATTAGAGAATGACTTTATTTTCTTTGTCAAAACATGACCCTCCTTGAAAAAATAAGTATTAGATTACTTAAAAATCAACAAAGTCCAAATGAAATGTACTGTTACTAATAGCTTCTTAGGATTGATACTCATCTGTATCTGATGAAAAAATTTACAGTGTGCATGGTGAGAAATAAATGGCTTATGAGACTGTTATAAGCAAAAAGATGAAAGCTATTGATTTAATAGGTAGTGCAAACATGATTTGAGATCATTCCAAAATTATCACTCTTATGAAGAGAATGCATTATGGAGCATAACTCCATATATTTTATACTTTGATATGGTTGGTCAATCAATAAAATGTTATAGTTTGAGTGATAGTTGGAACATTAATTCTTTGTCCATGATTTTGAAAGCTAGAGGTAAGTGATTTTAGAAAAAATATATTTTATGATAGATTTTACTGATGTGAATGCAGTATCTTTTATAACTTTTTAAAAAAGAGCTCTTATGGTCTTACAACAAGTCATTTGTTGTCAATAATTAAAATAAACTAAGAATAATTGTTTATAAGTACTATTAAGATATAGGAACAGTATATTCAAGTTAAATGAGGTTCTCATGACTTTGGGCAGAATTTTCTGATAATATGTTTATTTGCAAAGCTGAACTTGAAATATTTCCCGTGAGTTGTACAATTTTCATACAAGAAATAAATGAAGCCTTGCATTTTCTTTGCAGAAGACACACAGAAGGTTCCTTACATTTGCTAATTCTGTGTTGGGAACTCACGCTCCAAGGTGCAGTATACTTTTCCACTCATTAGTTAAAGGAAATATTTTGGCTTCTTCGGCTATGGCAGGTAACTTACTTCACTGTTTTCCTGGAGCAAAAGAATATTTATGGAATATGAAGGCTATACTTTCAGGGATCATTTCTATAGTATGTTATTTATGGAATATTGTAGGAGACTCTTCCGGGTCCTCATCTCAGTCCAAGAAACCAGTATTTGTAATTCCAAAGTTACGTTATTGGAATCCCATCAAGTTGATTCCAATCTACCACTTTCCATGCAGCCCCCAGAGAAAATGAAAACACTAAATTATATTTTTAATCATTGGGGAGTCGAGGGGCTCTTAGTCCTGCCATGACATGGCTTTCCAGAATCAAGAGAGTGACCCAGGGCCTCACCCGTTTTTATTCATTGGGGGAGTGGCTTGAGGAAGATTGACTGAGAATTGTGGGAAGTAGGTTACCACTGTAAGCTGAGCTAGGCGGGTGGCCTACATTTACCTCTGCCATATACAGAGAGGATACGCAGAGAGAGGCTCAATCCCAGCTGGCAGGGTGAAGCATTAGCTCTACTGTCCTGTCTCCACCTGGCTCATATTAAGGAGCAGCAGGCTTGCCGGGGAAATACGCATGCCACCTTCAGAGACTATCACCAGCACCTCAGCTAGACCAATACACATTGTTTAAGGCCAATGAAGGATAAACAGCAGTCCTAGCCTGCTCTGTACATAACAATACGAGGAAATAGGATCAGACTCAGTCAAAATGGAGACAGTCACTCTTCTTTAAAGGAGCGCTGGTCAGGTGGTCCCCCACAATTGAATATGATATTTTGTTATTTATACAAGGTAAGTGGATACTTGACATAAATAGGCGAAAAGTAATCCACATGTTAAATTTCTGCATCTTGATCATTTTTCCTATTTGAAACCTTAGATACATTGTATTGTAAAAATGATGACCACAGGACCCAACAAAACTGTCTTCTAGAATTGAGACTAATTGTATGGGTACAAAGATGACTGTGAAGATAGTAGGTGACATACTGTTGTGCTGAACTTCAGGTGTATGCACTTAACTTCAGTTCAGATAACTAACTTTCCTGGGTAGTTGTATAACGTTTTTTGTAGTGCTCCTGGAGATTTGAAATGAAGGACTTCCTCCTGAAGCTATACATTCTGGCATTTTTGTTTAATTTTTCATTTTGTGACTTGGTGTTACTGTCACTCAGTTTCCCTGGTAAGGTTCGAAGTCGCAGTACTCCTGCTCAACCTTCTAGAGTTCTGGTATTATACACTTGCACAACCTCACCCAGGCCTGCTAAATAAATAGAAGTGTTTTCAGTTTCATGATAATTGTTTCTTCCTGGGGCAAGGCTTCTGGTCTGCATCAAGTTGTGAATTTCAGTACCTTACAAGTTAAGGATGCACAAGAATCTCTAAGGAAAGATTTTTGCTATAGTTTATATTTAGAATATCCCCCAAAGTCTCCTGCGCTCAGAGGTGAGGTATTAGAAATTTAATTTTATCATGTTATTATACTCATCTGTGGATTAATCCACTGATGAATCCAGAGCTAAATGTGATTATGGAAGGTGGGTCAAAAGAGGTGGAGAGGTGGGCCACTGGGCATGCGCTCTGGAAGAACATGTCTTCCTTATTGGCTCCTTCTTCTGTCTGTATCCTGTCTGCCATAACAAACAGTATTTCTTCATCATTCTCCTCTGCCATGCTCTTTCTGCCTTGGAGTCAGGTGACCATGAACAGAATTCTCTAAGGACTTGGGGCCCAAAGAAACATCTCTCCCTTTAATTTGTGGGTGTTAGGTACTATGTCTAGGCAACAAGAAAGAGACTAAGATTTAGGCACCAAAGCAAGGCTATTGACTTGACTATTCCTTATCACATGGTTTAAAAATCTTTGCAACTGTTTTTGGAGGACATTTGGAAAGGTTTGGAGGTGCAGGCTAGAGAAGCCCAGTAGATTGTGAGCTGAGCTTCACAGGAGATTCACGTTGGTATTCAGAAGATCATAATGCTAATAGAAATGAAGACTGCAAAAGGTAGGCTTAGGAGATTTAATTGGCAAAAAGGAGTGAACTGGCCACAATGCTAATAGAAATGAAGACTGCAAAAGGTAGGCTTAGGAGATTTAATTGGCAAAAAGGAGTGAACTGGCCACAAGATAAGATGATGCATGCATTAAGCTGTACAAAAATGTGTCTACATTCTGGCCATTTCCTGATACTTTGCAGGGGACTAAGAATAAAGGCAGCAGGCTAATTAATTTGGTAAAGGAAATTTCAAAACAATCCAATCTCCAAGCTGTGGCAGGAGCACTAATGGCTGCCTATAGCTAGATCTACAGTAAAAATCAGGAGCAGATAGAGTAAAAAGATGTCAAAACTCTTCAGTTTTGACAGAAGTGAATTACTTAAAGTTGAATCTATTGTTAGTATGGTTGATGAAAAGGTTCACATTCAGAACAAGCCAAATACTTCACATGAAGACAATAAGAAAAATGGCTTGAAGCATCTAAGGAATCAGCAAGAGCCCACCCTTTGCAGGTGCAAGGGTGCAAAAGTGAAAGACTGCATTGCAAAGAGAGCTCCAGGAGTCCCCATTCTTTAAGGGCCAACTAAGAGAGCTCCTAGAATCAGCTAACCAGGCATTCAGAGCCATGCAGAATGTAACAGCTGTAGGATCATGGAGGCTTTTATTCAGAAGAAGGTAAGGTGGCTGTGCACTATTAAAAAGTGGGTGCATAGCAGTGTATAACTGAAGCACAAAGTGCAGTGGAGGTGTCAGGAAGTTTGAGATGCCAGGAATGTTTATAGTCTACTAAGAAAACCTGTAGTTTCAAAGAGACTACTGCCAGTGCTACCACAGAGGTGGGGTTGCTAAACCCTTTCCCCAAATCTTGCAGCAACTTGCCTTTTCCACGGGACACATTGCTAAATGATTTAATATTTGCCATGCTGAGGTTTGGTCTTGTGTTGTTATAGTTCTTTCTATGCAATCAGATTTTTTAAAAAATGGTAATATTTATCCTGTGCTATTGTATGTTGGGAGCATTTGTCTTAGTTACTTCTTGTTCATTGATGTAACAAAATACTTAACACCTACAAATCAAAGAAAGAAAGGTCTATTTTTATTTACAATTTGTAGAGGTTACAAGCCATAGTCAGATGGCACAAAGGCAGTGTGGCATGGCATAGGGACTTCAAAGAGGAGAAACAATTCATGGTGAGTCAGACAGAAGACACCAAGCAGCAGGTAGCAGCAGCAGCAGCAGCAGCAGTTTGTCTTCGATCTTTCCTTCTTATTTCATTCAAGATGCAAAACTAATGGTTGGTGCAACCTACATCGAGAGTAGCCATTACCTATATCCAGAACAATGCTAACCAATCAGTGGTCTAATCCAATTATCACATTCCCATAATTCAGATCCACACATCGTAGATCCTGCCACTTCCAAAAAGCCTCTCCCCTGAGTGCATGAGATAAAGGAGGGTACAGATACAAGTCATTACAGTATTTAACTTTATTTTATTTTTTTATGTATTTAGTACAGGTCTATAGGGTCTCACTATGCAAATCACACTCATAGTGATCCTCCACTTTCAGCTTTCCAAGCACTGGGATTACAGGTGTGTGCCACCACAACAAATCTAACTTTATTTTGGATTTTTACAGAGACTCACAGCTAAGTGTTTGCCTTGAATCTCAAAGAAGACTTTGGACTTGGATTTTTGAGCAAGGCAGGAACAATTAAGGTTTCATGGACACTTAAAGATGGACTAAAACTGAACTGCCTATGTTGCAAGGTAATAATCAGTTTCTCTTCTGGAGGGGTAAAAACCTAAATTTTCAGATCAAAAATTGGAGAAAAGGAAGGGCTGCAAGGTCAGTCAACATTTTGGCCCTAGGCTTTCAAAGTCAGTGAAGACTCAGGACATAGGAGAACCTGTACTGTAACATCATGGAACTCAACTGTTCCCCAAATTTTCTGACCAAGGAGATTATGAAGCCACAAAGGAATGCATTCAATGATGTACAGTGTGCCTAAGGAGAGTCACATGGAGAGAAAACTTTCTCTCAGGCTTTCACAGAGAGCAAATTGGTCAAGCAATGGCCGTGACTCATCCACATGGCTGACCCTGACAAAGGATCTACAAAATGCAGTACAGGGTTACAGGATAAATCCTGGGGGACTTAACTACTTTATCAGATACAAAAGTTACATTTCATGTTATATTGGTCTTGCTTTATCTTGGTCTTAACCATCCAGCAGAAAAGTATAAAAACAAGGTATATAAAGTAAAGCCATATTGATATGCTGAGCTGTAAAAGGCTCTAGTCAACAAATTCTGGGAATAATCCACTACTATTGTGGAATGATGGACTGTGTTAGAGTGTTTTGCTGAATTCAAGCACCTATAGTATTTAAATGCCACTAGAATACCCATTTCTGACAGGACTAAACAAAAAAGGAGATACAAGGGAAGAATCATTTTGTATTTGTATATACAGAATAGTTAGGATAGATATGCAGCTACTTTCATGGATTCTATGAGAAGAGATATTTGTAGTAATAGTGTTTGGACAACATATCCTGTCTGCTTCTTGCACTATGGACAACCACTAAGAAGATAACAATGTAAAGGGTGTTAATTATTGAAAATATCCTATTAATCAGCTTTGAAACTGGCTCATTGATACTTGTGTCTCAATAAAATAGAATAAAATGGAGAAATCATAAATATTAGAGCAGAAATTAATTCAATTGAGATGAAGAAAAGAGTTCAAAGAATCCACAAATCAAAAAGTTGGTTCTTTGAAAAACTAAATAAAGTTGATAAGCCTCTAGCCAACCTCATCAAAAAGAGGAAAGAAAAAATTCAACTACATGCAATAAGGAATGAAAAGGGTGAAATCACCACAGACCCAGTGGAAATTCAGAAGATTATCAATAGTTACTTTGAGAATCTTTATGCTCACAGAATTGAAGACACAGAAGAAATGGACACATTCCTTGAATGGTACAAATTACCAAAACTGAACCAAGAAGATATAACAACTCTCAACAAACCAGTAACAGCCAATGAAATACAAAACATAATAAAAAGCCTACCAACAAAGAAAAGTCCTGATGGATTCACAGCTGAATTCTACAAGAAATTTATAGAAGATATAATCCCTACACTCCCCAAACTCTTCAATGAAATTGAAAAGGAACCAGTACTCCCAAAATCATTTCTGGAGGCAAGTATTATACTGATTAGAAAACCAGGGAAAGACACAATCAAAAAGGAGAACTACAGGCCAATCTCTCTCATGGACATAGACACAAAAATACTCAATAGAAACCTAGCAAATAGAATACAGCAAATCATCAAGAAGATCATACACCCTGACAAGGCAGGATTCATCCCAGGGATGCAAGGATGGTTCAGTATTTGAAAATCTATAAATGTAATACACTATATTAATAGACTGAAATCTAAAAACCACATGATCATCTCAATTGATGCAGAGAAAGCTTTTGACAAATTCCAATACTCATTAATGTTCAAGGTCCTACAGAAAATTGGAATAGATGGACTCTATCTTAACTTGATAAAAGCCATCTATGACAACCCAAAAGCTCATATAATCCTAAATGGGGAAAAACTGAAATCTTTTACTCTTAAGTCAGGTACAAGACAAGGATATCCTCTATCACCCTTCCTATTCAATAAAGTCTTGGAATCCTTAGCAACAGCCATTAGAAAGGAGGGAGAAATAAGGGGAATAAGAATAGGTAAAGAAGAAGTTAAATTATCACTATTTGCAGATGACATGATACTTTACTTGGACGACCCCAAAAATTTCACCAAGAAACTACTAGAACTGATACGGAAATTCAGTAGCATAGCAGGATACAAAGTCAATAGCATTCCTCTACACAGATAACAAGCACACTGAAAGAGAAACAATAGAAATAATACTTTTTACAATAGCACTACGGAAAATGAAATACCTTGGAATTCATTTATTCAAGGAAGTTAAACATCTTTTCATGGAACATTACAACACCCTAAGAAAAGAGATTATAGAGGATTTCAGAAAATGGAAAGATGTTCCATGCTCCTGGATAGGAAGAACCAACATCATGAAGATGGCCATACTTCCGAAATTGCTGTACAGATTTAATGCAATCCCCATCAAATTATCACCAACATACCTTCCAGACATAGAGAAATCATTCCTAAAATTCATTTGGAACCACAAACGACCTAGAATAGCAAATGCAATCTTGGCCAATAAAGACAAGGCAAGAAGCATCACAATTCCTGACTTGAAATTATACTACAAAGCCACTGTGATAAAACCAACATGGTATTTGGCAACAAAATAGACCTGAGGATCAATGGAATAGATTAGAAGATGCAGAAGCATCTATAAACACACTCAGCCATCTGATCTTCGACAAAGGGACCAAACATACTCACTGAAAGAAAGATACCCTCTTTAACAAATGGTGCTGGAAAACCTGGCTTTCTATATGCTGAAAACTAAAACTTGACCCAGATCTATCACCATGCACTAAGCTAAAGTCAAAGTGGATTAAAGATCTAAACATTAAAACAGAAACACCCAATCTCCTGGAAGAGAAAGTAGGAGGAACTCTTGAAGACATAGGGGTAGGTAAAGAGTTCATGAACAAACATATATTTGCATGGAAACACTTGAAAGAATCAACAACTGTGATTCTTGAGGAGTTTCTGCACATCAAAAGAAATTGTCAACAGAGTGAAAAGACTACACACAAATTTTGAAAAAAATCTTAACTAATAAGCAATCAGACAAAGGTCTGCTCTCTAGAATGTTTAAAGAACTAAGATTTAACAGGGCCCTCAGATTTAAGGACCCAGTTCATAAATGGGCATCTGAGAAGAATACACATTTCTCAGAGGACGAAATTAAAGAAGCGAATAAGTATATGAAAAAATGCTTCACATCGCTAGCCATCAGTGAAATGCAAATAAAAACACTAAGATACCATTTCATTCCAGAAGGAATGGATATCATAAGGAAATCAACCAACAACAAATGTTGGAGAGGTTGTGGGGATAAGGGAACACTTCTCCACTGCTGGTGGGAATGTAGACTGGTACAACTATTGTGGAGGTCAGTGTGGAGACTCCTCAAAAGAGTAGGACTAGAAATCTCATTCAAGCCAGCTATCCCCCTACTGGGAATTTTCCCAAAGGAACTGAAAACATTGTATCATAGTGATATATGTGTACCTATGTTTATAGCAGCACAATGTGTGATAGCAAAATCTTGGAAACAACCAAGATGTCCATCACATGAGGAATGGTAAAAAAGATGTGGTATTCGTATATACTGGAGTATTACTCAGCTATTAAGAATGATAAGCTTGAAGCATTTATATTGAAGTGGATGCCACTTGAACATATACTCGTAAGTGAAATAAATCAGACACACATGTGCAAATATCATATAGTCTCCCTAGTATAAGAAGTGAAAATAGAAATACAAATAGAAATGTATAAACAAATGCTAAAAACAATTGAATCAGATAGGGCAAAGTGAATGGCACATGCTGCAGGGTACTAATCAACTTTTCTTCTGGATGGTTAAAAACCTAAGTTCACAGATCAAAATTGGAGAAATAGAAGAGCTATAAGGCCAGCCAACATTTTGTCCCTAGCCTTTCAAGGTCAGCAAAGATTCACGACATAGGTGAATCTGTACTGTAACATCATGAAACTCAGTTGTGCCCCCAATTTTCTGAACAAGGAGATCAGAGCAAGGAGATCAATGATCTATAGTGTACCGGGGGAGAGTCACATGGAGAGAAAACTTTCTCTCAGGCTCTCACATAGAGCAAACTGGTCAAACATTGGCCGTGACTCATCCACATGAATGACACAGACAAAAGATCTACAGAGTAAGGTACAGGATTACAAGATAAACGCTCAGTGGACTTCACTGTACTCATCAGAAACAAAAAGTACATGTGTTGGTATATAGATCTTGCTCTATCTCGGCCTTAACCATGCAGCAGAAAAGTATAAAAATGAGGTATGCAATGTGGGGCCATAATAATAAGTTGAGCTGTAAATGGCTATAGTCAACAACTTCTTCAGATAACACACTATTATTGTGGTATGCTGGACTCTGTTGGATTCTGTTGCTGAGTTCAGGCACCCAAATTGGTTTAATGACAACGAAGTGCCCATCTTTGGTAGGTCTAGACAAAAAAAAAGGATATAGAAAGGAAGAATCATGATGTGTGTCTATAAACAGTACAGTTAGGATAAATATGCCGTGCTTCTGCATAATTCTATGAGAAGCAAGATTTGCACTAATAGTGGTTGGACAAAATATTATGCTGGCTTCTAGTACTATGGACAACCACTAGGAAAACAACAAGGTAGAAAGTATTAATTATTGAATCTGTGATATAATTCAGGTATAAAAATAAGATAAGTAAACAGCTACACACTTTTAATTTACTGATAAGAGACATCTTCTTTAATAATGTCTGTAAGTATAATATCATGTATGCACCTTGTATACCTAAACATTATGAAAACAGTTTGCAATGTATTAATTTATTGAATCCTACCTGTTATTGTGTCTTGAAACTGTCTCATTGATATTTGTCAATCAAATAAAATAAAAGATGGACTAAATGCATTTTTTCACAAAGAGATGGACATAAAGACTGTAGAGACCAGAAGTAGAACGTAATACTTCAATTGTAGAACATCCTCTCAAAGTCTCATGTTTTCAGAGATGAAGCTTTTGGAGGGTAATTGAACCATGGGGGTTCCATAATCATCAGTGTGCTATCATGTCTAGTTTCTTGTAAATTATTAACAGAAAAAAGTATAATAGAAACACTACCAAGGCAATTCATAGAAGAGTAAATTCAAAACCATTAATAAATAGATATGTATAAGCTTCTTTTATGTAAAGAATGCAAAAGATATAAAAAGATAATCTGTGTGTTTCTATATAAACATATACTATATTTACTTGTGTTTTTCAAACTTGATCTAGAGATGATCCTGATGGCTGGGATTCAGGAGAAAGTGTTATTTTAAACACTGTTGGCAGAAATATGAAATAGTTTGAGAAAAGTTGCACCAACAACTATTAACTTTGAGAACCATATACAAACCTTGGCTCCCAAATCCTGCTTCTATTAATGTATGCCAAGGACATATAAGCACTAGAAAGAAAAAAAAATGTACTAGAAGAAAAGTATCTGCCTATGAGAAGATACTCAGAGGATACCAGTATTATAATTTTTCCACTTTACAAAATGTGATCAAAACATACGATGAATGCTGTGTCAAGCGCCATGCAACAGGAAGACAAGAATCTTCAGTGTGGGAAGAGCCATGTGAACCTGGATAACAGTGTACAAGTTCAGCTTGTTTGCTGTAGCCAGTGAGTTGAGAGCTATGCTTGAGCGAAGGTGTGTTGTGAAGTGAGCTGTAAATCATGGACCCCGAACAATGCAAAAACACAAAACATTTTGGTAAATTTCATTGGAGTTGGGTGACTATGCCTGATCTCAGCTTTTTAAGGAATGTTATCATGGGAAATAGAAGTTATGTGTATGATTATAATCCTGAGGCCAGAGTTCAGAGTTCTCAATGAAAATCACCCAGTTCTCTTGAAAAATAAAAAAAAGTGTCAGTCAAAATCCAAAATCAAGTTAATGTTAATTGTGCTATTTAACCAGGATGAAATTGTACAAGCTATGTTTTATGCAACATAGTGAATTTGGAATACTATAAAGGTCTACTAGAACGTTTGAGAAGAGATTGCACAGAAAACAGCCTGAGCAATGGACAAATGGTTTTATCTTGGACATAATATTCTGTGTTACACATCACTTCTGCTACAAACAATTCTGTCAAAAAAAAAAAAAAAAAACAATTATACTTTATCTTGTCCACCAGATCTGGCACCTTCCAGCTTCTGGCTCTTCCCCAAAATGAAAATGGCCACAAAAGTTCAATGTTTTAGACTGATTCATGACACAGAGGTGACCATAAGCTTACAACTGTAGACACTCATGAAAAAGAACTTTCAGAACTTCTTCAGAAAGTAGCAAGAATGATGTGGTAAGTGTGCTGGAAGTGAGGGCAGTATTTATTTATTTATTTTTAATGAGGACAATATTTAGAGGGGTATCAATGACGATGTATCTTTCAGTGTATTAAATTTCCAAAACTTAAAAAATTCACCAGTATTTGCCAGTGCACCACACATGATCATGCAAAATTGATGAGCATTCAACAGAAACTGGTCTTCAGAGTTAGAATTTTGATCTTTTTCCAACTCAGTGGTAGACTGTGGCAAATGCTTTTATGATAGGCAATACCAGCAAGCTGCATCTCACAATCAGTTGTAGTCAGTAGGGTAAAAACCAGATACTCTATAGTGTACTGTCATGCTAAGCTCTGTTGTTCTGACGGTACATATTTTAAATGTACTTTCAACTTAATGATGAGTTTACTAAGATTTATTTCTTTTTTTTTTTCTGTGGTGCTGGAGGATGGAGCACAAATCCTCACAGTGCTGTGTCAGCATTCCACCATTGAGCCACAGCCTCACTCTAGAAGTCAATTTTCAAAAGTATTGTCTTCTAAAAGTTACAGAGGCAACATCATGAAGCCCTGTAAATGTGAAAGAATGTATCACTGTGCATTTCAGTTGAATGTAGAAATTTCCTTTCACCCCTTCTCTATGTCTGTATTGTCCAATGTGTATTCTTCCAGAACTTTTTACACAGACATAGGGGGTACACATACATACATACACACACACACACACACACACACACACACACACACACACACACACATTTGTTTCTCCTTAAGCATAGAATAGAATTTGTTCTCTATTGTTATTTTTTGTTTTGTTTTGTTTTTGTTTTTCTTTGTATTTTAGGGAAGGGTCTACAGGGTGTTCAGGGTCTCACTAATAGATCAGGCTCATAGTGATCCACCTGTTTACAGCCTCCCAAGAGCTGGGATTACAGGTGTGCACCACCATGCCCATTCTCAAGTGCATTTCAGCATGCCCCTGGGGTGGGGCTGGCACAGTAGGCCCAGGGATCAAGCCCGCAGTCCCTGTGCTTGCTTTCAGGTGCTTTAATCTGCTAAGATATTTGCTCAGCCCTCTCTGTGATTGTTAAATAGCCTGCTTTCTCTCCCTTCTAACAGGTCTTGGTGATTTCTTCCCCCATTGTAATATCTCTGCCTTTAAGTCACTTCTTAAGTTCTGTTTCATCAGATGGGTGTTCATTCCATAACCTGTTGTGTCATTTCCACCTTTCTGTGCAAATAGGTTGTCATATTTACTGTGAGAGCATTGCTCTGAGCAGTAACAGACCACTAGCTTTATGGGGAGCAGGGAGTCACATTAATAAGAGGGCCCTAGGTAGGACATAAAAAATTTGGGTGTGCATTAGGTGATGTGGGTAAGTTTGCCAGGCAGGCACTTATCCTACTGAGCTCTCTCCCTGGCCCTCTCCCTGGCCCTGGGTAAGTTTCATGAAAGGAGTCTTTGCCTGATTTCATTTTCTTTGACTTCCTTTCACCACGGTTATAAAGTGACTGTGTCTGACACACAGGTTCTGTGAGACAGCTCCTCTCAGTCCACCAGGAAACCACTATGGGGACCGGTGAAGAAGCCAGTGCTCTAAGGCTTAGCCATAAAGACCAGGCCAATTTCTGGAAGTTAGACTTGATTTGTCTTTCTCTAAATCAGAACTCTAGAGATATTCACACAAGGGACAGGATCAAGAGCACACATATTTTAAGTTTTAAAGATATTCCTCAAAGTCTGTACTGAACATGTGAGAGACAATGAAAGGAGAGATGGGTTGCCCTGACAGGAAATTTCTTCTAATGAATAACTTTGCTCAGAGCTGATGTATACGGCCATAACGCTTTTATTTGTCATTTCTGTAAGGAGAAAGTAAGTAGGAGGAAACTGAGAAGAGTATTTATCATGTGCAACCTAATCAAAGTCATTTTTATTTCTGTCTCTGGGCTTGGGTCAGCATGACACTAAGACATGCAAAACGAGGAGCCTCATGGGTTTTTTTTTTCATATATTTGTCTTTTATATTCTATGAAATGAGGAAGAAAATCTTTTGTTATAGCTAATCTTTTAGAAACATGTCATTTTATTCTAAGTGGAGCCCCTGTTTGCCGTTTTTCTGAGGAAACAGACCTGCTGTTTTACAGCTGTCTGGCAGTTGGTAGTTTCTTATCACTCTTCAGTTTTTAATTGATGAAGTCTTGCTTGATACTTGACAGAGACCAGGCAAACAAGAGGCAAGGCTTGCTCCTGGAGGAGAACAATCAGCAGAGAAAGACAGAGCCTGTAGCACTGCAAAGCAATGTAAAGAGGCATCAGAGGCCCACCAAACCATCCATAAATGAGACCTCAGCTGAAATAATTCATCTTTCCATCAGTTCTTTTTGGGAGAAAAAATTAACTTATTGGCTTGCAGTGGATATAAGTTTACCTGATTTCCCAAAGCACTGGCTCATAAAACAAAAGGAGAAAAAGAGAAGCTTTTATGACCTAGGGCTCTGCAACTCTCTGGTCTCCTGGAAACACCTCAGTCTGTGCTTGGTGGGAGGAGACTCTGCATGACTCCTAACCCTCCTAAGCACGCCTTTAACCATATAAGCAAAGGCAACTTTGCTTAATCATCTTTCCTTTTCAAAGCAAAGGAACAGGAATTATTGCAAAGGTAGCAAAGCAATCACTGCAGGGAAGGATTTCTGAATGTTTAAAACTTCATTTTTTCCCACTCTTCACTGTTGCCTGTCTCCTTTTTTATGCAGTCATGCATCTTATCTTTTTTCCATAATGGTAATGAAGACCTAAAAACATCAAGATATGTTGAGGACGAAGGTTTTCCCATTTAAAATGCACTCCTAAGATGGTGTGAACCGGCTCTCTAAGCCTGCTTTATTCTAGTCATACCTTACTTATTAATTTTAGAAAACCTAGATCAGAGATATCATCTTTCTTCATTTGGGTCCTAATTAGTTAATTAGCTCTTTTCACAGTCTGTTGGTTCTAAAACTTAGGCTTCTAAGAGCTCAAAACAAGGGAAGGGCTTTCTCTTTTTAAAGCAAATTCTGTTTTTATTTTTGACATGGTAATTTTTCAAATCTGTGTGAAAATTTTGAATGTATAAAGTGTACTTAATATTTTAACCTTTAAAAATAAGTAGTTTGGTAGTGTTAAGTGCCAATTTGAATAAATTTTAGGTAAACAGTACATAGTATATACATTGAGGCTTTTTTTTTTTTTTTCTGTGTTTTGGTTTGACTGTTTAAACTTCCCATAGATTAAAAATGACTACCCATCACCTGAGGGGCTTCCACAGAGGACTTTTGTCTACCACAGAATACCAGAAAATGACCTTCTGGCCAATGCTCAAAGGACTGAAGTGACAGGCTTCAGAATTTGCAGTAGTGGGCCAACCAAATAGCTCTGTGGATTAAAGCATCTGCTTAGGCAGACTCAAGGGCCAAGAGTTCGATCCCTGGGCCTGCCATGCTGGCCCCACCCCTGGGGTGTGCTGAGAAGGCATTTGAGACTGGGCTTGGTGGTACAGGCCTGCAATCCCAGCAACTTGGGAGGCTGTAAACAGGAGGATTACTACGAGTCTGATCTATGCATCCTGTATACTCTGTCCTTAAAAAAAAGAAAAAAAAATCTGGTATTAATTCTTTTCTTCTTTCTTTCTTTTTTTTTTTTTTTTTTTTTTGTGGTACCAGGGATTGAACCCAGGACCCTCTGCTTGCTAGGCAAACACTTATTCTACTGAGCTATCTCCCCAGCCTCTGGGAACTGATTCTTTATGTTGTCTTCAAGTCTTCTTTTCCCACTATTTTCTATCTACCTTTCTTCTACATATAGGACCTCTGGCCACCAACTTTTGTGTTGAATGTTTCATTTTTATTATATTTTAAGTTTTAATAGCTTTCTATTCCTCAGGGCGGTTTTTTCCTAGTGTTGCTACCATTGCTGCTGTTGCTCCCTCCCCTTTGTCTCCTCCCCACCTCCACTTTCTTTTCCTCTTCTGGAGGCATCCAGCACTTCCTCCTCTTATTTTCTAACTAAAGCATTTCAATGTTTTCTTCTGGAAATGGGTTTCTCAATCTTTTGTTTTTCTTACTTTTCCTTTTCTCTTTGTCCTCCTTCTCTTCCTCCTCTCCTCCTCTTCCTCTTCCTCCTCCTCCTTCTCCTCTTTGTTCTTCTCCTTTTCCAGAACTGGATCACCAAAGTCAAACCTAGGGCTTTCCCATGCTAGGCAGGCATTCTACCAGCCCCCTGCTTCTTGGTTCATGTAGAAAGATGGTAGCTTTCTTCAGATTTCCAGTAATCATTGTCATTTTAGATTTAAACGGTCTGCCAAGTGAATGACTGACTGAAAACGCTGAAGCTTGGGTAGGAGCAGCGAGATTGTGGGCATCATTACATTGCAATTATTTGGGGCCATGGCTGGTGCTGCAGACTTCTTTTTGTGTCTCTGTGTGTTTTCTCCTGGGCTATAATTGGTTTCCCCATAAAGGGCTCTTCTCTGTCATTTAATTGCTGCTTTACAGAGTTTCTGGAACTCAAAAGAAAAAGGTTTAGAGGCACTCTCAAGAGCTGGGTGACTTTTATTCTATTTAGAATGTTTAAGCATAATCCCTTTGCTTTGCTGCATGAATTCTACTGTGTGTGTGTGTGTGTGTGTGTGTATGCATGAGATGTGTGTGCATGCGTGCACACAGGTAGAACGCTTGTCTTCTCCTTTGTGTTTTGTGTCATTCACCACTCATGCACGGGGTTTTAGGACACTGGAGTTGCAATTGTTTATTTGTCAGACATTGGGCTCCATGCTTGGCATCCATACATGGTGCTCACAAATAGCAGGTGTTCCTGCCTTTAGACACTGTTCAGCATAGTGGACAAAAGCAAACTAGATTATCACACACATTAAGTATCTAGGTGTGCTCACATGCTATGGAAAATTCAGCACGCTGAGGCAATTAATAAGGAGGAATTATATACATGAGGAAGGACTCAGGAGGTGTCTCAGGGTGACGGGGTGAAGAGGCAGCCACTGCACAGGGCAGATGAGAGTGCTTTCCAGGATGGAAGAACAAGATCTGTGGAGATCTTCTTTGGAAAGGAACCAGGCATGTTTAAATACTAACATGTTTAAGACCTATGCAGTGGAATAGCTACTGATGGTCAGAGTGCTGCAGATGAGTGAAGAATTAGTCAAAGCCAGGTGATGCAGTGTCTGAGCTACTTACAGAAGAAACGCCTGTGGCAAGTCAGCCAGGCAGAAGGAAACAAGCAGCAAATCCAAGTAACCACACAGCAAATTCAAGCTCCCACCCATGACTGATTTGGTTCTGTGGGGACTCTTGGACACGAGCTGCAACCAACAGGTCCTCATAACAATGAAGGCTGGTTCTGTGGCTGGCACAGCTGGGAGCCACTTCACATTGCCTAGCCATGAGAAAGGCATGAGCTCTGTGCAACAGCACTCCAAACTGTGATCTTGGGGATAACTCAGAGTTGGGGTGCAGGCTGAGCGGTATGAGTCCCAACCAATCAGGAGCTGCTGAATGGACTCTAAGGGCCATTGGATTGGTTACAAAGCACAGTACAAAACTCCATAGATGTTCTTGCTTTAATGGATGAGCACACCAAGGAGAGAAGAGAGATCAAGTGATTCATCATGACTGCACAGAAAGTTAGAAGGAAGTAAATGGAAAATTGTAGTGCATTCCTCCCATGGCAAAGCAAATGAGGAAATATTTAATTAAAAGTCACATTATATTTTAAGAGAACTGGGCAGAGTAATATGCTGTGAATAGTCATAAGATAATTTCTTCTTCTGAGACTATAATTGAGGTAAGCACCAGTTTTGCAGTAAATTATTTCTCCACCAGTTTGACTTGCATTGGAATCAACTTCAGAATACCTTGCACTGACTTAGCTGTTTTGCACCACCAGAAGGTGGTAGAGAACTTACCTGTGACCCCAGGGACACTCTTCCCCACCCATCTGTTCCAGAATGTCTATGGATCTCAGTACTAAATAGTTTAAGGTGTGAATATGCAATTGCAATGATCCAAATCACGTTAAATATTGTTAATCATATGTTCAACAATCATTGGAGTAAGCTGTTTTCTTCTTATATATAAAATTTAACAAGAAATTTTCTTTACTAAATAAGAAGGGGAGATGTTCTCAATGGTGTTGTCTGACAGTAATTTGTATTAGAGTCTGGAAGAGCACATTTGTAATGTCTGGTGGTGGTACATTTATCTCTCAGTGACAGAAGGAATAATTGCTTTAGAGAGCATCTCAGTGGCTGTTTAAAAATTTAACTCTTTATTTCTTCACACCTAAAGCTGCAAAAGTAAGAAGAGACAAATATGAAAAATATAACCTAAATGGAATAGTCACAAAATATTAGTTATAAGAAAGATACATTATCCACTTTGAAGAAATGGAGCCTAGGGCCAGAAGAGTGGTAAGACTTCTCTTCCAACTATGTGTTGCTCAATTATGCAGTTTTTCTAGTGATTGTTACTGTCATATGCCTTTATCTTGTCTGCCTATACATAAGCTGTTGTGGAACCTGGCTTTCAAGTTACATGTAGCTACTTAGGGCAGCTTTTGTACAAAAGGAACTCTGTCCAGTAAATTGTTAATTAGGCTTTGATATTCCATGTTCTCAAATTTGCCAGCTTGACCAGCACCTTGAGGACTAAGCCTCCTTCACACTGTTGTGTGAAGTGTGTTTAGTCTTTGGGTTCCTGATTTCTCCTGAAAGTTCCGTTGACATTAAATTACTCTTCAAGTCCAGCGACACACTGGTGGGTGAGGATATACCTTATTGGATGCATCTTATTGGATCCCTTGTTGGATCCCAGGTGTAGAGGTTGTGGACAGTTGTAGATACCTCAAGGTATGGGGGGTCACATAAGTTATTGTTTAACTGGATCATTTCTGAGAGTGAAAGGCAAATTAATAATATGCTCAGACAGGAGCCATAAAATGTACTGGTCAAACCGATATGGATGATTGCTCTTCCTCAGAGCAGCTAGCATGGAAACACAGGTAAGACACCAGGGGAACTAGATTTTTAAAGATGTACTGACTATACCTGAATTTTGGCATACAAAGTTGAATCAGGAAATTATTTTTAATTGCTTTTATTGTAATTTTACAGTAGGCAAATGCTAAACACTAAATAGGATTTATTTTGTCCTTAAAGAGAATGACGTGTATGTATCTATATGTAAATACAATCTTCTATTTCATGACCTGTTACACTTTTTTTATCCTGAGTTGATTACTTTCCCACAATGTAGGAACATAAAGGTTGAAACGGATCAATTTTCTCAAAGGGTCCAGCTGTGCAATAAAGGAGGAGATGAATGTCCAGACGCAAAATGTATTTGTGTTAAATGATATTCAGTAGTTGACACATAGTAGGCATTCAAGATTTAATGAATAAACAAATAGATGAATGCCGCATTCCTCTTTAGATTTTTCCCCTGTAGTAGGACCTGTGGTTAGCCAGCATTTTCATCTGATTCATGCTGTTTCTTCAATTTATCAAGGTCACTTTGAATTCTGATCTTTGATTTGGAAGTGTTAGCAACCCCTTCCAACTTGATGGCATCTGAAAAATGCTACCTGTATGCAATGTGTGACTGAGTTAAGTTAGGAGTGTCATGTTGGACATTTTCTTAAACTAGAGCACAGCTGGAAATTATTATCCAAGCAGAAGCAAACTTCATTCTGGTCCTACCAGGCTAGCCCTGTCCACATGTGACATTATCATCCATCATCAATCAGTTTCATCAATCAGTAGAAAATCAGGTGCATGATAAAGACTCATGAAAATTAGAGGACAACAACGGTGTGAGGGCACTGTAGAAATACGCCACAAGCATGCTTTGTAAATTATACTCCAGTGCCTATTTGTTATATATTCCTCAATAGGTGAGGTTTGACACATAACGCATAGAAGCAATCTGCTATACGTAGTCCCAAAGGGCACATAGATATCAAATCTGCAATGCATTCGTGTGTCCGCTTTCAAAATTTCAGTAGAAAAACATCTTACTGCTGAAAGCTTAATCCTTTTGAAGTTCTGTAATCGATTCACTGTTTAGTTACTAAGAAACCTTTTATTTAACAACAAGAAATAATAATAATCTCTCATTAAGTCAAATTCAAAATATTTAGTCCCCTAAAATGTCTAGACAGAATGTTTAGTTTTCTTTAGTACAAGGCTGAACAACACAAGATAAGTCATAAGTCATATACATTAAATATGAAGATAATTATCCAGGTAATTGAAAATAAAATTTTATTTTGCCGGTTTTTTCTAGTAAATGAGGTAGAAGCTGCCTCACTTGAGTTTGTATTTGTAGATTTGTGTCACCATGGAAACCACTAAGCCACTGCTCAAAGATTAGTGGATTTTTATCTATATTTTGTTCTTTCTCTCCCTTACTCTAAAATTTGAAGACTCTTGTCTATATTATAAGAAGTGCAAAATACAGTTTCCTATTAGATGAAGCAATTAAGATTTTTAATTGTTATATTGCATGCTTTTCTTTTTACCTAAGGGAAAATATGAAAATGAAAGATAAATATTTCCATGGAAGAAGTTTGCCATAAAATTCCTCTTGTTTACATAACAAAGAAAAAATATCCTTCTAATGATTAAGGCCCCACTTATAAACCACATTTAAAATTCCCACAGCATGGCGTGTTTTAATAATCCAGGACTGCAGCCACCACGTTCCCTTTGATCCATAAGTGGTGGTGTCTATCTGCGTGAGGAGGTTCCGTCGGCGGCGTGCGTTCTCAGGGCGAAGGACGACGACGTGTGTGTCACGGGCCTCATTTCCAACAATGCGGTATGCAAATTAGTTGTAGCTTCATACCAGGGTGGAACATCATTCACAGAATAATTGCTGGCATTTTTCTCGGTCATTCTATACATGTAATGAAAATAATAACCATTTAAAGGACTCTATTTCTATAAATTAGCAGGATAAAAGCATAGTGTTGTACACATTCCTCACATTGTTTTTATAGTAATTAGAGATGTTCATTTTGGTTATATATAGTATTATGTAAAATGGAATTTTAATATGCTTTCTATAGTTAAGCTAGTCTACATTCTAAACACTTGTTTTATGCGAGGTGGTGTCTGAAAACTGCTTAAGATAAAATACACTCTGTTTCAAATCATTTAAGAGTCTTTAAGTGCCACAAATAAAATACACGGTGATTAGATGTGTCCGAAAATGCTCTCGGTTACTATAAGGTACACAGAGCACAAATGTTTAAGTTAATTATTTCCTTCACCTGAAAGTGTTTGCAGTTTCCGAGCTTTTCTTTTGATTTCTAAGAGAAGCAGTTTGTGTGGGCCTACGCATGAATAATGGAAGGGATAATTGCTTCAAATGACAAGAGCTTCAAAATCTCAGAGAAGGAAAATTCAGCAACCAGAGTTTGAGTCTATGAAGTGAGAAAAAGGTACTAATAGGTGAATTAGGAACAGAGAGAATTTCTATGATGGCATCTGTGAGCTTTCTTTATTCCATTTAAATTTCCTCTCATTTTACAAATGTAATGATATGTATTCCCCTTTCAGGTTCACATGCGGAAGCGAAGCCACTACTTCCCCATACACAAAATGAGTTGTAAATGCATTCTGTGAATAAAACACATTAAATTCCATTTGCATATAGTACGTTAACATACGTGAAAAATGGTCCACACAGTACATTAGGAAGGAAGAAAACAGAAATGACTTTAAAATACCTGCTATCTTTGTAACAATTTGAAAAAGATAGCAGAACAATGCATTTCAGGTGCAATGGATGTAGTTGGGTAACAAGACGTTCTTTAGCAGTTTATACTTAATTAATTTTTTTTTTTAAAAGTGCTCCTTTGCCAATTCAGGGCTAAGTGCCAACATTTTTGGAGCTAACTCGGAGGTCAGGAGTTTGGTGACTGAAGCGGCAGAGCACTGACCAGAGGGGGCCCCTCGGTGGGTGGGAGGCGGCCACCTACGTCAGCCCATCCAAACATTCGCTGACTCTATTTCCCAAAGAGAAAAAACTCATTTCTTGTTCTTTCGATGTTTTTTCAAAAGTAGAAATCCCTATACATTAAAAACCTTGTCTATACATTTCTAGTCGTCGCTTCTATTTCGCTTAGCTAACATTCATTTACAGGAATCTCTGTATACATCTTTATTTCAAGGTTGCCTGGATTCTATCTGGCTAATTTTCAGTATTTAACAGTATGTTGAGTTTGAAAGGAATGTTGAAAAACATACAATGTGTATAAGCCTCAAAGTTTTATTAGGCTTTCTAGTGTGAACTGGCATATGATGTAATTTCCAAGAATAGTTTAACCGGGGTATGTTGAATTGGTGAGATGCAAGTCCAGCAGTATATTATAACATCGTCATTTTACCTCAGATTCTGGTTTCCTATATACTTCCGCCTTTGGTAATTTACATAAACATGCATAGCCTATGAATTATGCATAAACCTTATTTTAAATGCAGAGCTTTCAACTCTCACAGTGCACTGGTATACACACCCATTTGATTGGCTCTGCCCTGTTTTCATTACTTGCAATTTCTTGGAACACAAAAGAGGTTGAAAGGCTGACAGGAATGGACAGTATTTTTTTTCCTTGCGTGTGTGTGTGAAATATTTGTTCCCTTTTCAGGGCAATTGGTGTTGCAAAGTTTTGCCTATAACCATTGTTCCCGGTTGTTGTTATTTTTCCATAAAAGAATGCATTAAATCCAAACCTACAAAACAGCAATCACAATTAGATACTTTATTTTGAAAGGGTGCTGCAGAAATCATTACTTATTTGCATAAATCTGAACATACAGGTATAATAATGAAGAAACCACCAGGTTTTTTGAAATGTACACATAAAATACATGGGTAATCCTAAAACATTGACCAAATAGGGATTGAGAAAATAGGAAACTGTAATGCTATAGCTGGGACCACTCAAATAGAATTGATTAACATGCGCACATGGAGTCCCCTGCACTGAAGATATTATGTATTAACTGCTTTGACATGAACTTATATATATGAAATTATCTATCAAATGATATAAAGAATGGGATGTAGTTTTTTGCTAAAATGATAGTGCATTAATTGGAAAAGCAAACCAATGATGGCTAAACAGAACTTAAATAAAATTATTTTATATCTGTTTAATAATCATCCTTTTATTTATTGTTTTAAGTATTATTAAAATAATACTTAGTTTTACAGTGCTAAAAAACTCCTTTCCCCCCTTCTCTCTCTATTTTTGGCACTGAGAGTCAAACTCAGGACCCTGGACTTGCCAGCCAACCACTGTGTTGATGAGCTGTATTAGTTGGCCCACATTCTCTTTTTTTCCCATAGTGGGTCTGTCATGCTTATTTGCTTTGTTTTTCAGACAGGGTCTCCTGGCACAGTTCAGGCTGGCCTTGAACTCATTTTGTAGTCCAGGCTGGCCTCAAATTTACAGTGATCCTCCTGCCCCAGCCTTGAGAGTGCTGGAATTACAGGCATGCATCACTACACTTTCATTCTCTCTCTCTCTCTCTCTTTTTTAAAAACTTTTCTTCTTCTTCTTCTTCTTCTTCTTCTTCTTCTTCTTCTTCTTCTTCTTCTTCTTCTTCTTCTTCTTCTTCTTCTTCTTCTTCTTCTGCTTTTGTTCTCCTCCTCCTCCTTCTTCTTCCTTCTTTTCTTCTTCTTCTTTTGGTGGAACTGATGATTAAACACAGGCCCTTGTGCTTGCCAGGCAAGCACTTATTCCACTGAGCCATCTCCCCAACCCTAAAACTTACTTCTGTCTATTTATTTCTTCATTTCCTCTGTATATCTAAGACTTTTTCCTTTTTATCTTCTTTTTTCCCTTTTTAAATGACTTTTCTCTAACTATCTATTTTAACTAGTAGATACTATTCACCAGATTATGCCTGCTATATTCTCTCTCATGGGTTTAGTTTACCTTTCTTAACATCTAGCTAAGCTTTTGTGAGGTTTTTTTCTTGATGAGGTCTGTATCTGCTTCAGAAAGTGATTTAACTTTGGTTTAATGTGGAAAAGGAAAAGCGTTGCGCTCCTTGACTAACTCTGGGGAGGGCTACTAGGGTGGCCGCGAGCTTGGTTCTGTCCTACCTCAGGGAGTTTGTCTTAGTTACTCTTCTCTTGTTCCTGGGACAAATACCTGCCACCAAAATGAATGAAGAAAAGGTTTATTTAGCTCACAGTTACTGGAGGTTTCTGTCTATATTCAGCTGGGCCCAAAGCAGGGCAGCACATAGCAGAAAGCAACCTTTCATGGAAATGGCGGAGCAAGAGCACCAGGGAGGAGTGGCAGCAGCTCCAGCAGCCAGCAGCCGGCTTCTCTTCCCATTTGTAATGCAAATGACCTGCCCCAGGGCCGCAGCATCCACACCCACAGTAATCAACCACAAACTCTGGAAGCTGCCCCAAGACTGCATGTGGCTTTGGGGGACACCTAGACACAAACCATAGCAGAGTTCCAAACTCTTCTTTAGGTGTCATGACAGTGAGTTGCTTGGAGACAAGTGGTGCAAGGAGCCTTTCTCCTTGCCATGCCAAGATTTCATACAGAGCTTCAGTGATGAGCACCCGCTCACATCAAGAAAGGCTATGGAAATGGTTGTGCGAAGCTGAGAGCTGAGATTCATGCTGAAGGACGGGAGTTTAAAGTAGTTGGGAGCCAGCCCAAAGTCATACACTTGGTCTAAGAGCAAGCAAGGAGGTTTGCCTCAGCATTTACTCTGGGAGAGAAATTAGACCTGGCAGAACTTGCTCTGCTGGTTTTGGGGAAAAAGAAAACTTAGAAAAGCTTCTGCAGGACTAGCCAATGGTGTTAATTTCCTTCAGGCAAAATATTCTACCAAGATTTAAAGTTAAAACCAAGGTTGATTACCATATATAAATCATTATAATTATGTTTGATAGCAAACAATACATTTTATTTAAACAATGCACTTTTTTTTTAAAGAGAGCACAAACTAGAAATAAAACAGAAAGAATTACAAGTGACACAGAATTTCGCTTGAAGTAATTTGAATTTCAGAGTATTTGTTGCAATACAGTGCTGTCTTCCAACCAGTTATTCATATTATGAGAAATATGCATGTGAAACTGGAAGCAAGAAAAAAGAAAGAAACGTAAAAGAAATTAAGAAGAGAAAAAGTACAAACAATTGAAAACAGGAGACAAAACAAAGTAAAACACTAACTACTCCTTTCCATAGACCAGTCGAAATCCACAGTACAGCTGTACAGATCATCCTGCTTATATACCAAGATAAAGCTCTTCTCTCACTCCCTCTCCTGTCCTCCTCAACTCAGTAACTTTCTCCTTTTGAATAAGTTCATTCCTTTTTACTGGTATCTATTGTACCCTTCAGATTGCATTTTTTCTCTTTCAGGTTCTCACAATAAGGAGGCAATATGATATTTGCACATGCAAATCTGATTTACTTTACTTCAGAGTATGTTGTCTAGTTGCATCCATTTACTGATAACATACTCGAATTTATCCTATTTTATAGCTGAATAATACTCCAGTGTGTAAAACTACCACATTTTCTTTATCCATTCTTCAGTTGATGGCTATCTGTGTTGTTTCCAGGATGTAGCTATAACAAATTGCGCTGCTATAAACCTAAGTATGCATAAGTCACTGTGGTATGAGATTTTCAGGTTTTTTTTTTTAAATACCCAGGAGAGGAATAGCTGGCTTGAATGGGATCCCCGATACTAGCTTTTTAAGAAATCTCCACACTGAGTTCCAGAGCGGTTGTAGCAGTCTGCACATCATGGGGATAGCTCAGTGGTTTAAGCGCCTGCCTGGCACATTTGTTTTTTTAATGTCAGATTTTCTTTGGTTTTACTAAATTAGTGCAAATGCTCTTAATTCAGACTGTTTAGCAGAAAACACATGGATGGAATTGGATTTTCTAATTTCAGCCAAGCCTGAAGTCTCTAGCACTATATGAATTGAAGTATAAGGTTGGCATCCAATCTGAAATAAGTCTTGCAGAAAAAGGATTCTAGGGCTAGTGAGATAGCTCAGTGGCCTAAAGTGTCTGCTTAGGCAAAGCACAGGGATGGTGGTTTGATCTCTTGCACCACATGCTGTGCCAGCCTCACCCCCAGGACAGGCTGAGACAGCCAGAGTCTGCGTGTAGTGGTGAACACCTGTAATCCTAGTGCTGGGGAGGCTGAAAACAGGATTACTATGAGTCCAAGCTGCATAGTGAGATCCTGCAACAACCAAACACATAAAAAATACATAAGAAAAGAGAATTTTCTAAACTGGGACATCTTTCTTACATTAAACCATTTCATTTTGTCTGTCATGATCAGATGGCCTGTGCTAGAGCAGATGTATTTGACTAAATACACATAGAAGAGAGTCTTTTAACTTAAGACTTTATGACTCCAACAACAAAAATTTTAATAAGAATACTGAAATCTAAACCATGTAATGAAACTATCACCTAAGAGAAAAGACACTACTAAAATCCAATCTTAATTTGATTGTGACCCACATGAAATCTGCCAGACTGGGCATGAATTTACTATCTTCCTACCTCAGCTTCCCAGAGTTCTGGGATTACAGGTGTGCACCGCTAATAATTTTGGTCTGTTTTTCTCACTGTTGTACATAAATATTGTCTGTAATTAGTGTAGTGTTGAATTTCACAAGTGGCATTCAAAATGTCAGGATCATAGGAGGGGAAAGTTGGATTTCTTAAATTTCAGAGATACTGATAAGAAGGAACATAGACAAATACAAGCTCACATGTGCCTCTCTCCTGTGGTGACTGATGAATTAGGAGGAACAAAAATCGTATCTATGGCCTTCAGGTTATGGGTAAATCCGTGTACTGAGAAACAGATGTAATGAAGAAAACAAAAAGATACTTCTTATTTAATTAGAAAACTTTAATTTATTAATTTTTACTACTGTAGTAGCTCCAGCTAATTTGTTTCTTTCTCCCCTCTAGCTCTTATCCATTTTCCATGTTCTTTCTCATTTTTTTCTTCTTTTCCTTGTGCTTCTCAAGCTTTTTTATGTATTTGGTATAGGGTCTCAGTAGGTAGCTCTGACTCATAGTGATCCTCCTGTTTCAGTCTCCCCAATGCTGGGATTACAGATGTACACCACCATGCCTGGCCTTGATGGCCAGCTTAGCACAACTGGGGGTGAGGCTGGTGCAGCAAGTGGTGCTGGTGATCAAATCCTGGTCCCCACACTTGCCTAAGCAGGTGCTTAGATTGCTGAGTTATATCTCCAGCCCTTCCTACTCTTTCATTAAAACTTTTATTCAGATATGCTCAGGCTAATTTAAAAATTTCTTTGTTTCAACATCACCCATTCTTTGAGAGTAGTTTGATCACACTGGCAATTAACTGATGTAATCAATTCCAAAATTGGCAGGAAATGCTTTTGCCTGTATCTGCAATCTCAGTGCTGTCTGAAATAAACCTAGCAGTGAGACACAAGAGTTAGGTAAAATTCTGAGTATCATGGTGCTTTTACTTTCATATACTCTCTAACTGTCATGGAGTTTTTATTAATCTAGAGGTTGGTTAGAATCTCTCTTGACACCAAAACACAGCATATAAGCGGATAATCCACGCATCTCATTGCCACAAATATTAGGTGCCTAAGATGTGTACCTCTCTCCCGAGTGTTGGGATTTTGGCTGACTAAGAGTGTATGCAAGTGAGTGCTGCAGATTTATGAGGTGCTCACAGAAATGCATTTCCATTGTGTTTTATATTAGTTGCTTTCTAATGTCCTCAAACATCCATTTGTGGCCCTGAATCTGCTGGGAATTTATAGCGCTCAGATTTATTTAAATTATGCTGACAGATTTGATCTTTCAACATGCAGTGCATGGTAAAAATGGGTGGCTGTCCATATCCATAAATGAAATACAAAAGAAAAGACACACTGATAAATCCTCTACTATGCCAGGTTTAATTAAGTATGACAAGGGGTTAATGCCTGGAAAGTTTCCATTCTTAAGTGTAACAGAGGTCTAAACTCAGAAAACAGACATAGGTATTCAAAGATCCATCATAAAGCACTTTCTGAATTTTATAGATGATGAGGCAGGAAAATACTTGGACTTCAGCCAAACCACTTGTTGTGGAGAAAACAGTTTCTCCAAGAATTGGAGAAATTCTTCCAATTTCGGTTCAGGAAAACCACTTTATTCACCAGAAAGGTAATTAAGCTCATAAAACTACCTTTCCTGCCTACACTGGAGCTTTAAAGCTGAGCTGTGAAATTCTTGGCCAACACTGGACATAGCTTACCTTTATGTTGTTGTCTGTAGACAGTCTTTTGTCCATTACCCTGGCTTCTCTGGCTAATTGAATGAAACTACTGAATAATTATAGTGGTGTAGTCTGTATTTTGCACACATTTAATGTTGTTTCATGATGCTGAGTTTACTTATAGTGGGATACAGTCCTACTGGGCTCAGAGGTCTGTGTACAGCTGTACAAAAGTGTTTCTGTGCCATGAGAGCATGCATTACTCCTTTCCACTTTTGTCCTGTGTCTGTCCACTGTCTGGTTCCCAGACAGCTGCTGAAGGTGAGGTGGGTCCCACTGCAGTAGCTGCAGGCTTGGGAAAGACAGGTCCCGACACATGGCGGACTGCATGCCACATATACTTTCCACTGCTTCTTTCTCCCTCCCTCCACTTCCCTCCCTCCCCTGCTTCCTCCCTCCCTCCCTCTATTCCTTCCTTCCTTCCTCTCTCTCTCCCTCTGTCTCTCTCTCTTTCTCTTTTCCTGTCTTTTACAGACAGGCAACCTGGGCTGGCCTTGAATTCACTTTGTAACCCAGGCTGGTCTTGAACTCCTGTGATCCTCCTGCCCCAGCCTCCCAAGTTCTGGGATTACAGGTGTAATCACTGCTTCCCACAAATTTATCTACATTTTCATCACACCCTTTTTCTTGTATGTTATTAATGAAACTAATATTATTTTATTAATAATTAATTATTAATCTGAAGACTCAGGGGTGAACTATTTTGATTTCAGACTTCCAAGATAGAAACACCTGCTCATTTGTTTCTTTTCATTTTTTTCTCCAGTTTCAACTTGAGAACACCAAACATTTTCTTGGAAAATGTTCCTCCTTTGACCCTAATAAAAATAGTAAACACTACTTCATATATGTGTGTTGAGTGTTTTGCGTACACAAAACACATATTGACTGAGATAATGCTCAAAATGCTCCTGGGACGTAGAAATCAAAGTCACCCCTATTTCACAGCTGAATAGACAGAGACAGAAGCTAATGACCATCCCAAGCTTGCTCATGGGCGGGATTTGAACTCCACAAGTTGCTTCTATAATGGCTCTGTTTCTATCTAGTTCATATTATTAGCTTCAGTATCATCTTCCATTAATGGCTGTCGTGTTGGCCTTTAAAAAATAAACTGTTTTAAGAATTGCAAACCATATAAAGATAAATGGGAGCAAAGAGACCCATCCCAAGCCCAGGCCTGGTGAGTGCGTGGGAGAGCTTCTGTGCTCTCCTGCACCCACTAGACCCCTGTGGACCCAGCCCAAGCCCGGCATGTGAATGAGACCCTCAGCCGTGCTCTCAGGACTCCTCCAAACCCCAGCAAAACCAGCATAGGCCCAGACCCTGCTTGTGCGTGAGAACTTCTGCCACACTCTTAGGACCTCTCTAAACCCAGCCCAAGCCTGGGGTAAAACTCTGCAGCTGAAGTCCCTGCAGAGAGGCTAGGGGCCAGGACCACCAGCTAATCCAGGAGCAGAACATCTTGCCAGAGGGGCACAACAGGTCCACTTCCAAGGGCTGTAGCAGAAAGAAGCTGAGCATAGCAGCCAGACCCAAGGCAGGAACAAGTGGATGAACTAAAACTTTGTACATCTGCACCAGAATTTCAGTAGGTGCTAAGGTTATAACTGCACCGAAGCTCAACACCAAAGGTCAGAGGTCAGTGCTATACAAAAATGACAAAGACAAGGAGCAAAATGCAATCTTAGGCCCTGAGCCCACCCAAAACGAGTGCAGAAGACACTAGTACAGAAAAAATTGGGAATCACACAGCTCAAATGTCTGAATTAACAGCGTCTGAAGTAAAGAAACAATAGCAGAAAGGTATAGACGTACTCAGATCAGAAATAACCTCTGAAATAAAAAAAAGAGACCTCTGAATTAATAGCATCTGAAGTAATCAAATACAGAAACATATAGAGGAATTCAGATCAGAAATAACATCAGCAGGTTTTTGAAAGTAGCAGTTAAATGGTAGGATTCTCAACCTGACGATCTATATACTCTGATACCTGTGAATCTCTGAAGTAAAAAAATAAAGGATAACTATAATAAAAGAATGAATAACTGCTTCTCAAGAAGACACTGATAAAAAATAGAGGAGATTAGAAAAATGATGGAATCCTTCAATGAGCATTATAGGAAAGAAATAGATAATATGAAGCAGAGTCAAAAAGATATAGAGGTACTTAAAATCTCAATAAATGGGAGTAAAGATGAAAGTCCTCAGTCATCCTGTCCCAGTTTTGGAGCCATCTCAAGAACACGTGTTTTTCTAGACCATGTCCCATGGCAGTACCTAGAAAGCCAATATACCTACAGATTTAAATTATAGTGAATACTTAAATTACTTAAATTCCAAAAATGGGATAAAAATTTACTTTTGTCCATGATTTTACTTTTTACTTAATAACAGCCTACGAAAATAGAATTCAGTTTTTTTTCTTAAAAAACTTGCAACCCATAGATCTGCTTTCTTTAAGGGCAGCCTTGTACCCACAACTGGAAGTGGCAGATTCTGGGGTTCTTTCTTCCTTTTTAGTTTAATTATAAGGAGTTATGCAGAAGTCTGCCTTTCTAATAACAGTCTATGAACATACAATTGAGGCTTTCTGTGAAGCAAATCCTACGGATCGCATTAGTAGCCTTTGGAGTGCTTCTCATATGGGGAAATCGACAAATTCATTTCTGAAAACTGCACCCATTCACACACCTAGAGGCTATCAGAGACCACTGTTTTTCATAGCATTTTGGTCGCTGAATATTGACAATAAAAAACTGTGTTTATTTGGTGGGAAACACTTTCTTCCTCTTCCATATTCTTCTTCTTCCTCCTCTCTCTCCTCCTCCTCCTCCTCCTCCTCCTCCTTCTTCTACAGGGTCTCACTACACAGATCAGACTTGTAGTGATCCTCCTGTTTTCAGCCTCCCAAGCACTGGGATTACAGGTGCACGCCACCACAACCAGTCTCAGTTGCCATCTCAGTGTGCCCCGGGGGCCTGACCAGAATGGCATGTGGTCACAGGGATCAAACCCTGATCTCTGTGCCTGCTTGAGCAGGTGCTTTAGTCCACTGAGCTATCTGGCCAGTCCTTTGTCTTCTTATTTTGGTTGGCAATTCCTTGATTTAAAATGACTGGATGTAGCCGATGTGTGGGTGTGGGCGTGCTATTGTTGCATTGCAAGAAGATCACAAGTGAGCACAGCCCGGATGACAGCAAGTGATAAGATCCTGCTTCAAAGTTTTTTGAAAAAGTTTTGGGGATGCAGCTCAGCAGGCCTAGAGTCCAGTCCTCAGTCCTGAAGAAAGGAAGAATGTGCTTCCTCCTTTCTTTTTGTGCCTTTTCCCATGTATAGTCCATTTAATTATTTATTTTATTACATCTTTATTAATTTATGGGAAATCTTTAAACCTTGTTATAATTTTTAGAATTAATTTTATTAATTTTTGGTGCTTAAATTTCTAAGCAGTTAGTACTTCTGCCAGATTCCTGAATTAAAAGTTTAATTCACTTGTTATAATATGCTTAGTTTTCTAATAAAGATTTAAGTTTCCAAACAGCAGAATCCACTCATATAAGGAAACAACAAGTGGTTGGGAATTCTGGAATTAATATCTGAGGTGAATATTTATGTAGAAATAAGCATAAAATTGTGTTAAAGTTACATATAAATCATTAAAACTCAACCAAAAAGCCTTTATTTATATTTGAAATGTACATTATAAACAATCATTACAAAATATTTTGGAGTAACTAAATTTTATCATATTTATATTTATTTATTTTAAAGATTTATTTACTTATTTATTTAGTGCAATGCCTTGCTATTCAGCTGGACTCATAGTGATCCTCCTGCCTCAGCCTCCCCAGCGCTGAGATTACAGGTGTGTGCTACCACATGTGGCATGTGGCACTGGGGATCAAACCCAGGTCCTTGAGCTTGCCAGGCCTATCATTCCTATAATTTTAGGATTGTGGCACCATCCAATAATAAAAAACAGATTAACCTCAAACAGGTTTAGTTATTGTTTAGAAATATTCCATGGATAATATACCCTTTATTCCTACAGGTAGACATTGCTGTTTGGGGAGGAGAAAACAGAAAAAAATAATAAAATTAATGATAAAAATTAATCAATAATTGTCATTAACTTTTCATCACAAAGAAATGATAAGTAACATGAAGTAACCAATCTGTTATCAATATGATTTAATCAGTCCACAGTCTGCATAATATTATAAATTCACATTTAATTCCATAAATATATGTAATATATTAAAGACTGATACAGATTTTTAGTAGTCTTTAATACTGATCTGCTACAAAAGAAGACAAAACAACAAAATGTAGTGATCTTTAATAATATTTTAGCATATTTCTGCAAACTAGACAGCATCTTATATAAATATAAAATCATTGCAAGTTAAATTATTTACTGCAAACATTAATATATTTTCATTTTTAATGAAATATGTCATATATTCTTACAAAGATAAATTTTTAGAAGATGATGATGATGATGATGATGATGATGATTATTATTATTATTGTTTTGTATTTAGTACAGGGTCTGCAGGGTCAACAGGGTCTCACTATGGAGATTGGACTCATAGTGATTCTCTTGTTTTCAGCTTCCCAAGCACTGGGGTTACAGGTGCTCGGCGCCACTTCCGGTTTCAATCACTGTCTCAGGGAGTCCCTGGGGTGAGGCTGGGGCCCGCAGGCCATGCCATGCCACTCCACGCTGGGGATCGAACCCCGGCCTCTGTGCTCTGCGTATAGTCCACTGAAGGATGCTTATTTTTATACAGGGTTAATGCTATTTGTAACTTTTTTTTTAAAACTGACATGAAAACATAAAAATTATATCTATTAATATGGTATTGGGCTTGCAGTTTAGCTCAGTTGTTCAAGCACCTGCATGGACAAAACCCAGTGCAGTTCAATCCCTAGCTCCGCATGCCACACCAGACCCATCCTTATGGCAGCCTGAGCCAGCCCACACCCCCCAAAAAAATGGTGCTTTGTGACTTTCTGTGGTATAATCATGATAAATGCAGGGTTCTTGTATACTAGGCAAACACTGTACTACTGAGCTACATCCCTACCCTTTTTAAAACTGTTTATTTTGAGACAAGGCTTTGTTCATTTGTCTAAGCTAGGCTTCAGCTTGCACTCCTTCCCTGGGCTTCTGGGTACCTGGGATAACAGGTGTGTGCCACTCCACCTGCCTGAAACATGTGCACACATTACAGATGGCTTGAGTGAGGTTCACACAGTACCTGTCTAAACAGTTATCAGTATTTATACTGAAATCATTCCAGATCCTTGCTTCTAGTTTTTTGAAATGTACATTATAAAGTCATGTCATGATTGCTGCGTTCAGCTAACCCTCTCCAGAATTTCTTATTTGAATCTTGCCGTAACTTGCATGATCAATCTATCCTGATGTCCTCCTCCTTCCTGTGCTAAAGTAACCACCATAGTAACATGAGAAACCCCATACTAACATGCCAAACACCATACTAACATGCCAAACCCCATACTAACATGCAAAACCCCATACTAACATGCGAAACCCCATACTAACATGCCAAACACCATACTAACATGCCAAACCCCATACTAACATGCGAAACCCCATACTAACATGCGAAACCCCATACTAACATGCCAAGCACCATAGTAACATAACACCCTACTTAACTTCTTACAGTCATCTTTTGTTTATCCCACCTGAGTGTAGTCACACAGTGCTGATATTTCTTTGATTTTCTTTAAATTAATTTTATTGAGAAACAAATAGCAACGAGACAGTTTCAAAACCGATTAGTAGGACAGTTGCAATAATTAATACATTGCATATTGTTGTCTTCGTAGTGGTCCTGGCTATCTTGCTTCACCTAACGAAGGCTTGTTCTATCCATGCTGTTACATGGCTGAGTAATTTTCCATTGTGTACACGCACCACCTTTTAGTTCTAACATTTTTCTGGCCCAAGTTTCAGGGTTTTCTATATGTGTGACCACACCATCTGCAAACAGACACAAATTCAGCTTCTTCTTTTCCATTTTGCACCCCTTAATTTAAAAAAAAAATTAATTAAATTTTCTGAAACCCTGGGGTCTCACTATGCCCACCAGGGGTGTTGAACTCCTGGGCTCAGGTAACCCTCCTGCCTCAGCTACCCACCTCAGCACACAGCAGGGCAGCTTTCACTTCTTTCTCTCACCCCAAGCTCTAGCTAGGACTCTGGCACCACAGTAACTAACAGAGGCTGGTGGGAGGAAGTACCCTTGTCTGCCTTCTGATCTTCATGGAAATTTTCACTATGAAGTAGAGTCAGCTGGAGACCTGTCACCTGTGTCTCTTATCATGTTAAAACAGTTTTTTCTCTTATTGTTCTTTTCTTTTTAGTTTCTAAGGCTTGTCTCTGTCTTTTGCTTAGTTACCTATAGTAATTTTATTCCCTTCTAATTGACTATGTTAATTCGTTTTCACTTCATAATCATTTGTAATTGATCTCCTTTCTTCTACCCTCACTACCTTCCAGGCATTTTCCAATTCAGTTGTGGATGTGGATCCTACAAAAATGCAGATTTGTCTGTGCTCCTCCTTTTGCATAAAATCTTCTGCTCAAAGTCAAACCTTGATGCTGGCCCAGGCTTTGTGACCCCATTTCCTGCTTGTTGTTTCCTGTTCCTCTTCTTTCTCATTTGCTGTCTCAGTTGTGCCCCCTCTTGGTCTCAGGACTCCCGAAGGCTGGATGGCTCCTCCTTGGGCCTCTTGATTGTCGCCTTTCCTCCTTTTACTTGGCTCCAGAGTGTTCTCTCAGTGGCATTGTCCTTGCCCTGCTTATCTGAAATTATGAGCATCCTCAATTGTGACTGAAATTGCATTGACCTATAAAGCAACTCTCAAAAAATGAAATTGTAAAACAATATTTACCTTTCTTATCTGCAGAAGAGGTATGCTTTTTCATTTATTCAAACATTTAGTATTATACTACTTATAATTTTCTTTCAAAGCATCTCACTCATAATTTAAATGTATTCTTGGATATTTGTTTATTGCTGTAGAAATTCTTGTTGATAAGCTACTATTTCACCTTTTTTTTATTTGTATGACACAAGAAAAATGCTATTGCATGTTCATTCATCTTGCCTTCCAAACAATTTTGAATTCAATTAGTTCTAATTGGAGTGATTCTATTATGCATTCTGGTGCTTATTTAGACACTACACAGACAAACTTTGTTTCATATTTTCCGTGTATTTCTTAATTTTGTGTTATGCCTCACTGTGTCACACAGATTTTTAGAATAATGTTGGAAATAGAAGTGAGTCAAAGGTACTGCTTATTTATTTATTTATGTATTTATTTTTGTGGTACCGGGGTTGAACTCAGGACCATGTGCTTACCAGACAGGCGCTTATGGTACTGAGCTAACTCCTTGGCCTGCTTTTAGAAAGCAGAAAGACACAAAAGATTCAGGCAAACCTCATACATGTTCTTCTTTACACACCGCGCCAAGGAACCGGAAGTAGCTAACCATCTCTGGGAACAAAGCTTTCTAGGCAAGGAAGGGATGCAGGGGGCTTGCAGCTACTGGCTGCCTGCTGCAACTGCAGATGGACAAGCAGAGAAGCGGCAGCGCAGTCTCTGCTAGGATATGGGGAAAGCAGGGAAACTCTCTGAGGAGCTGTAGGCTGGCCCACTGCATTTATATAGAGAGGCACCCCAATGCAAATATAATCCTCTCTGCTCAAATCATTCAAACCTGACCTTGCTGAGAAAGGAAAGGCTGTAGAATGGGCAGGAAAAGCGAGCAGCTCTTGGTCTTCCGGGCAGGACGGCATCAGTCTCCACACCGGTCAGGATGCTTGCTGTTTGGGGGTTCCTCCACACGCAGCAGGGGCTCTACCTGCAATGCAGGCTTTGTGGGCCGGAGCTGCACTGTGCTCCCGGGGCCATTTAAAATTAACGGGCTTGTTTTTACGAGAGGATTCACGAGGCTTCAGAAGGACCTCCAAGAAAAAAATAAATAACCGTGATGCACTGAGCAGTAAAACTAACCTGGAATAGGGGAACATAGGTTTGATTTTATTTAAACTTTCGTTTTAAACACATTTTCTAACAGAACAATCAGTTGAGCAGTGGTTTAGGGCTGACACTTTGGAAACAGATCCCAAGAAGGAGGTTCTTGCACACATGATTATTAAGGAAGTGTTCTTCGGAAAGAGGGAGGGGCAGGGTGGGGCAGGGGGCGTGCTCCTCGTGGGAGTCAGGCTTGCCAGTAGCTTCTCACAGCTCAGAGGACCCAGCCAGGTCTGTGTCCCTGACTCAGCCTGTCATTTCCAGTGGCCTCCTCCATTCTGAGACCATCAAGGGTAGCATAGGGTCTCCTATTCTAATATTTTCATTGTTTCAAGTCTATGTTTAGGGCCGGCCAAGTAGTTCAGCTGATTAAAGCCCCTTAAGCAGATGCAGTGGACTGGGCCCTATCCTCTGCCCCTACCCCGGGGCGTTTTGAAACAGCGATTGAAATTAGGCGAGGTGGCCTGTGCCTGCAATCCCCCGGTTTGAGAGGCTGAAAACAGGCGGGTCACTACAAGTCTGATCTACATAGTGAGACCCTGTAGACTCTGTAGACCCTTACTAAAATGCAGAAACAAACAAACAAACAAAAATCAATTCGATGTTTAATTTTTCCTTTTACGTTTAAATTGTGGTGCTATTTCAGTGTGAGCCATGGGCGTGCAGTTTCTCTCACTTTATTTATTGAATTACAAATCTTTTCTGAACTAATTTATGACCCATCCCTTAGCATATCCTAAGTTTTCATATATACTTAAATTTACTTTTGCACTTTTAAAATGCTTCCTTTTATTCATGCATCTGGTATGCTTCATTGTTTTCACTTAGTTTTACAATAGCATTTAATTCTTAGTATGTCTAGACCACTTATTGCAATGTATTTTTGCAATTTATGTGTTTTTGCTTATATTTTAACTAAAAAAAATCTTCATTGTCAATTTCTAGCTAAGTTGATTTTTTAAAGAGAATAAAAATAAACTGATTTTTAATTTTATCAAAATTTTAATATTTATAAATTAGAGTTAGGAATTTCATTGTATTAAATCTTTTGTCAGGGCTGGGGAGATAGCTCAGTAGAATATGTGCTTGCCTGGCAAGGCAAGGGCCTGACTTTCAATCCCCAGTTTTGCTAAAAAAGAAAAAAAAACAAGAAAAATCTTCCTATCTAGATCAAATAACGTGTCCTGTTTCCATGTGTTCTTTTCTTCTTGGAAGCAGCCCCTTAAAGGTTTTCTTTTAATTATTCTTGCTCATTTTCATTGTAATTTCAACTTAAAATTTTTTGTAAAATTATAGTAAAGATTTCTACTTTCATTCTTTTTTTTTTTCTATTTTTCTTTCCTTTCCAAGTCATAACCCACAAAATTATTTCCTCCATCAGTCTGGGTTCAATCACAGAAGCCAAGCTACTGGGAAGAATGCAGAGTGAGGTATTCATCTAGTGGTGTGAATCTCAATAAGTGCAATAATTATAAAAATAGCCATATTGTGGCCATTTCTTCAGTCTTTTTGTGAAGCTCCTGAAGACACATGGTTAACTACAGAGAAGAAGAAAGGGTGAGCTGACACCCTTTAACTTGAGTGTAAAAGAGGTAGAAAGAAAAACTATCAACATAGGTTATAGGAGGAAGGGGTGAGGGAAGATAAATTGGGTGGTGCACTCCTAAATAGAATTATAGCACAGCAGGAAGTACTTCTTGCAGTTCTCATTTTTACAAATAGCATGCCTGCATAGATGGCACTTATAGCCCTTCACTCATTTCCATGTCCATATTCCCCTTGCCATCTCATGCATCTCAGCTCTGTGGTTTCTTACCTTTGAGAGACCAAACTCTTCACCGTTGGCATCTGTACCAAGTTGGCTTGTTTTAACCTGCCACTGTTTTGACTCAGAAGACTAGGAAAAGGGAGGGCTCTCCGTATTCCAGATAGGCTCCTTCTTACCCCTATTATGTAACAGAAGCCAGGTTTCCTCAGCTTTACCAAGGCAGACAAGCACTCCAGCTGGTAGCACATCTTGTATTTTACCTCTCAATTTACTAGCATAGAAGTCTAAAGTGGCATTGTGGTTGTCTTAGCCCTTAGCTTAATGAAGTTATTGCTGTATCCTTTACTGAAATATTCTTTTTTGGGGGTGGGGGAGTTAAGACTTCTAGACTAGCAGAGCCCAAATCTATGGTGTTGAGAAACAGATATTGTACAAGTTTACTACTGAAGATTAAGTAATATAGTATTCGCATTTCCTTCTTCTGGATCCTGGATCCTTGATTCCAGGTAGATGAATACCACCTTACAGAAGACTTTGCAGGCCTAGAACCCATTCTCCACCATTGAGGATATTTCCCAGTACAGAAGACACTGCCTCTCAGCCAGCTCCCATCTGTCTTTGAAAGCTCATTGCTCTACCAAAGTATCTGCCCTGAGGTGGTGATAAGCTTAGGAGAACATCCATGAGCATTGTCACAGAGATGCATTTTATTTGCTGCACAGTGGATTCTCTGATTGGAAACAATGTGAGGTGTTACTCTGTCATGGTGGATGAAGCATTTAGAATCCTATAGTCGGTAGTTTCGTTAGGGGCCTTGGAGATAGAGAAGTCAAAGTCCCAGCCATGGGACTGCAAGAACAAAGAACTTGCTTCTTCCAGGATGAAAGCTATCGAATTTGTCAATCTACCACCAAGGGCATGGGTTTTCCCTTGCAATATGATTGCATGACTGGGCATCAGGGTTGCTCTGCAATTTTGAAAGACAGAGTCCTCAGCGGTTGGCTGTGGGCATCTAAGTCTTGATGGGTGGAGGTCTATGCAATCTCCTTTAGTCTGTACAGGATATCCGAGCCTGCTGCCATAGATGCTTTATTCATTACCACAAAGAGCAGGACACCAACAGGCTAAGAAAGATACAGCCTGATACTGTCAGGCTGCAGAATCCATGGATGTACTAGAACCTTCTACTCCTGAGGCCACTGTGAGCATTTGATCATGTTGTCTACTTTAAGTGACAATCTCTAAATAGTGATAACACCATAGTTCTGTTGATGCTTTCTGTTTTTCTTCATAGTTTTTAGTGTTTTCTGATATTCTGTTTATTATAGTAAATGCTGTATAATATGTCTATTATCATATCAGTGTCATATATAAAATGACCATAAGTATGTCTTCTTTATGTTTAAATTCTTAGAGTCAGAGCTAAAAAGTTTTAGGGTGTGAGGGAGGAGGCGAGACCACTTCTTGTTTGGCATTGCCAGCTATGTTTTCCTGGAAATGTGCAGGGAAGACCGGGTATGAGTTTTCCTAAATGAGACCATATTCTGCATAGGCGTCACTGTAGAGGAATTTATTTTTGAGCAGCTATGGCTTTTATGGCTTTTGTTTCTTTAGAGTGTCATGGTGGTATGTCCCTTTTAATTATTTGCACTTGCAGAGGTCATTGTGAGTCTTTCTTTGAGAAGACTGACCATGGCTCTGAGAGGACAGTGTCACCCTGCTTGTGGTGGTGGTCACGCTCTGCACACTGGGAAAGCGCAGAGGGTGAGCAGGACCTCCAACTTAGCTGTGCTCAAGCCAGCTCACCAGTTAATCGTGACAATCACTCCTGCTGTCTGCATTTGTTGGCTGAGCAGGGAGCTTCTCTGGGACTCCCTCTGGAGGATACCATCTTGACCCTGGGCAAATATCCTGCATTAAAGTTTGACATAATAATTGAAAAGGATCAAGAGAATTTTATTTGACTAAAAGCAGCATTAAAGCAGAATGCCAGAGTAAAATTACTCTGCATCAATGACATTTGTGTATGATTAGAGAAACTATAAATTTATATTCTATTGCTAATATCTCTCTAACCATATCTGCATATTCCCAACACTGACCCGTACTTCTAGGATAATTTGGGACAAGTTAGACAATTTTTATATTTCTTAGATTTGCCTTTTATGACTCACAGTGGTGTTCTGAAATTAAATTAGTAGAAATTTGTTAGAAGTAATGGGAATCATACCTAGAAGTGCTCTAAATTATTTTATACTTTCCTTTATATTAAACAATTTAGGACAATAAAAACATCTTTGAATTTTTCAGTGTTATCCTGCTGTGACATTAACATCTAAAAAGAAGGTCTTACATAACACCCTTGAACTTGATGTTATGGTTTGTATCTATCTAGTTGTCCCATCCCCCAAAGCCTCATGCAGTCAGTGGGGTGGCTTCTAGAGTTTGTCACTAATTCATTATCCAATGCTTGGATTCTGGGTAAGAGTGCTACCCTTGCCCTGGGGTTGATAATCTGCATGCAAACGTGAGGAGGGGAAAGAGGTCAGCTAGCTGCAGCTGTTGCCACCCCTCCCTTTGCTCTTTGCTGTTTTCTACCACCAGGAACTGCTTCTCTCTGTTGTGTGCTAATATGCCTTGGAGCCAGCTGAGTGTAGACTGAAATCACCACTAACGCTGAGCTAAATAAATCTTTCCTTCCTTAATGTTGGATGTCAGGTATTTTGTCCTAGCAATGAGAGAAAAGTAACTGAGACACTTGGAGAAATATCACAAGTACAGTAAAAACACCTTTTCACCAGAATTACTTTTCTTACTGGTTCCCTCTAGTACAAAATACTTTCTTGTGCACTTATATCAAACCAATATCCTTTCCTCCCTCCCTCCCTCCCTCTCTCTCTCTTTTTCTTTCTTCTTTTTTGTATTTTAGGGAAGAGTCTATAGGGTATTCTCACTACTATATCAGACTCAAAGTGATCCACCTGTTTACAGCTTCCCAAGAGCTGGAATTACAGGCATGCGCCATCATGCCCAGTCTCAGTTGTCATCTCAGCATAGCCTGGGAATCAGACTTCCAGCCGTGCACCTACTTGCAGGCACATGAATTCACTGAGCTATTTGGCCGGGTCTATGCTTTCAAATATAATCATATTACTACCAAGAAGAGCAAAATACTACTACTGATCTACATATAAAACTCCCAGATTCCATTTTAGCTTCCATGAGTACTTTTCAGCTATTATTGTAGCATTAAATGATACAATTTAAACTTATGTGCTGTTTAGTAGTCATACTTCTTCCAGTCTTGGTCTTTCTGTAGCTTTTGAGACCATAATACTTTGAATATTATAGGACAGTTGGTTTGGAGAGTGTCACTCAGTGGGTTTGTGTGACATCTCCTTACAGGCAGATACAGGTTCTATGTCTCTGGTAAAGGCACCTCAGTGGCAATGCTATGGTCTTCTTGTACCCTCCAAAGTGATGCACAAGTTTTCATTTGTACCTTTGCTATTTTTTTTATTTGTTTCTGTATTTCAGGGAAGGGTCTACAGGGTGTTCAGGGTCTCACTACTAGATCGGACTTGTAGTGATTCTCCTGTTTGCAGCCTCCTAAGTTCTGGGGTTATAGGTGCAGGTCACCACGCCCAGACTCATTTGCCATCTCAGCGAGCCCTGGAAGCAGGGCCAGCTCAGCAGGCCTGGGTATTGAACCCTGGGCCCCTGGACCTGCTTGCAGGCCCTTTAATCTTCTGAACTCCCCCTTGCTATTGAAATCCATTTGATCCTTCCATAGGTTATGTTTGCAAGGACATCCATTTTGAATTTATTCTTCTTTCTTTGCAGCTAATAAGTGTTTTGGAGAGTGTTTTCAATTTATTCTTTCATGAGAATGGACTCTGATTTCCTATTTAATTCAACAGACTGTAATCCATTTGCATCATTATTTACATGATGCTCATATCATTCTAGATTTGACCTCTGATAGCTCTATGTAGCTGGCTCTTCTTTTGTTTTAGCTCCATCTCATTATTTTAGAAAGATGTCCATGTTTTCTAACACAAATGTTCCAGCCACATCGGTACTTAATTGCCCCAGTCTTGGAGCCAGACATTTGTCTCTTAGGATTCTTAGCTCCTTTAGGTAGACAATGGTATTCAAAAATCAAGATCTGATTCTAACCATTTTCACTGCTTCAGGAGATCTTCCCAGACACCAGGTCTTCTAAGTGGAGCTTGCTAAGGAACATGTGCCCCATGCATGAGTGAGCATGTGCACACCTCTATGCTCTTCTAGTTCTATTTTTACTTATTAAAAACTAGTCACTTGCTGATAGCCCTGATTCCAAACCAATATGACAAGGGGTCAATATTTTATTCCTTTTCCCGTTTGGTTCTTTCTTTCTGAAGCAGACAACTTCACAAGTTTTCATGCATTTACTTCCATATCCTCCCCTCACCCAACCCTCCTGCCAGGCATGGAGCCCTGACCCTGCTCGTTCCTGCCTCATCTCCTGGATGTTTTGGCCCTTGCCTTTCCATGCTTCATGGTATACAAGTCCTCTTCAGGCTGTCTGGGCCCTGAAGCTCGCTTTGGCGCAGTGTCCTACCCCACAAGGATACTCCCTTAGGGCCTCTTGGTGTTCAGTTCTTTCCACAGGGCCTCTGGCCTCTGCTCCAATCACAGGTACAGTCACCTCACTCCAACCCCCATGAGGCCATAGGTGTGGTGCTAGTTGTTGAGGACAGGAAAGCACAAAAGAACTAAAGGGGAACTCTGGAGAGGGCGTTGGCTACTAGAGATGCAGGAGTTGTCTGCAAACAAAACATTAGCTACAGAAGTCGCGCACAGGACCTCACTTGTGGTCCTGTTTCCTCCCTTCCACAGTCATTCCCACTCAGGCCTCCACAAGTTGAGAGCCTCTCGCTCCGCCAGTGGCATCGGGTGGCCTTCCAGAAGGTGAAGCATTGTGGCGCACTGCACTGGACCCTGAATGAGTCCATGCCTGAGTTCACACTTAGGGCACGGTGGGAAGAGCCGGCTGCTGGGCTATGGCTCCCATGCCTGGCTCCTCCCTGTTCTCTGCCTCTAGGTTGCTGCCATCTGAGCGGCTTCCCTCCACTGCGCCCCTGTGCAGCGCTGCTCCAGCTTGCAGTCCAATGAGGGTGCTCTGAATACTGTGAGAGAGGGACCCGAAGACTCCTCCCCTCGTTGCAATTGCTGGTGCCTGATACTTGGTTCCAGGGTAAAAAAAAAAAGTCACTCACACGCCTTTCTTTTTCATTTTGAATGTATCCATGCATTTCAACATTTTAGTTATACTGTATCTCTCTTAGGTGTTTGTAATGAGAAAAATATTTCCTTGTATTTTAGCCCACCCTGTGGCCAGATAGTCCTCTGAGGCAGTCTGTAAACATTTTTTTTTCTGTCAGACTTAAGAGTTTTCTTCCTGAACCTTATCAATCAAAGGAGAGAAATAGAAGATGACAGATGTTGCTATATAGTATTTAGTTACAAAACTGTTCCCAGTAGGTACTATATTTAGTGTAGTTATCATAAAATAATTTAGCTTGAAGCCTTTTCTCTTAAAATGTGACAACGCCAGCTATTATGCTAGGGCACGCGGTCGTTGCAGCACGTTCATCAGAATAATATCAAGTCTTGAAAGGGCAAGAGAGGCCTCCACATTCAGATTTCTACCGAGACACCGCGATCACAGGCAGCAGGTACAAGACAGTAGAGAGCGAGGCGTCGGATTCTGGGAATCTAAGTTTTTACACTCTGCGGTGTAAATGCACAGGAGAAAAAGAAACGATTACCTTCCACGATAACGCTTATTGTTCCCAGCAGAAAGGAGACGCATCTCCTTGCGCACGGAGTTTTGAAAGGGAACGGCCACCGCAGTGGGCCGAGTCCGGGGAGCGCACCCTGGGCCGCACGGTGGCCTGGTCAGTCCTGCTGGCCTCCTCTGAGGGCGCCGCACACCTCGCCCCTGCCCAGAATGCCCCGGGGCAGAGACACCCCGGTGCCTCCCTCGGGGATGCGCGGTGTCCCAGGATGCCCGAGCTCCACGGGCGCCTCTAATGTTGGAAAATGTTCTGCCTCTTGCAGCGACGCTATTTTCTCCGTATGTAAATGTGTACTGAGGTGGCTTTCCCGCAGGCAGGGCAGAGCTTGCTACTCTAACAAACTCAGCACATTCCAGCAGTTTTCAGACAGATGAAACTGCGTCTCCTTCTAACAGGGTCGCTGCGTTTCTGGAGGAGCCCTGTAATTGCAGATCTTTTCTGTAACATCTAAATAAGGGCATTTGGCTGTTTTTCACACCGTGTTTTAGATTGATGAGTGTGTGAGAGTAAAAACACACAGACAACCAGTTCAGTGTTACTATGGCTAATTTGATTTTGTTTTTTAGTTTATATTATTGGGCATTTTTTACTGTTAAGTTTCAATTCAGATTTCTATCTACCTTAAGGGGTCGAGGAGTTAGCTCAGTGGAATAAGCGCTTAATTGGCAAGCGCAAGGACCTGAGTTCAATTCCCGGTTCTGCCAAAAAAAAAAAAAAAGACTCAATACATAAGGTACATAAATTTATATGTACCTTAATTATGACATGGCTGGTTGTGTCATAAGGTTTGTATATTTACCTTTAATAATTTGCAAAGCACACATGGACTAGAACAAATTAAGAATTATAAAATGATGTTTAGCTAGTTCTATTATATAAATTGTTCATTTTTAGTATAGATAATTTCATCAGTAAGTTCCTGGAACACCAGGGTTGCGTCTCATTATGACAAAGCAGACTGGAAGGAGGGTACAAGTTTATTTAAAGGTAAGGAAGTAGAACTCCTGTAGGCCAGGATGGGGTTCTGAGTAGGATCCCCATGAGGCCTCTTTGTTTGAAGGATTTTAGGGGCCAAGCAGGGAGCTCAGACTGCTATGTGACTGACATAATCTCCATCCTATAGGCGAGCAAATACTTTCCCAGGTCCAATCTGCAGTGTTCACAGTAGGAATATGTTGCAAATTAACAAATGACTTCCTTACAGTTTATCAGCTTGACATGCTTCCTTTTTACAAGGTACAGGTTCTTTAAAGAATGTTCTACATTATTGATGGATTCTATGGCTTTGGTGTTCCAGGACCTTAAAAGAAATGCAGAATCTCAAACCTTGAAGCACGAACTGCTAATTTTACAAGATCACATATGGTTTGTATGCAGGCCATTGCCTGAGAAGTATCAGTTTTTAGATGACATTTAGAATTGGAAGAATTATGGAAAAAATGACTATTACGGGTTATATCTGTATCTCCTGCAAAAACCTCTATACTCATAATTCTGGGAGGTGATTAGATTGTTGGAGCAGGGTACTAATCAGTGGATTAGACCACTGATGAATGAGTGTGTGATGCTGGGAGGTGAAGCCTATTTCAGGAGGTGGCCTTTGGGCCACGGCCTGGAGGGGCTCCTTCTCTCTCTCTCTCTCTCTCTCTCTCTCTCTCTCTCTCTCTCTCTCTTCCCCACACACAAACGATGCCAAGGCCCCTCTGCCATGACGCTATGCCTTAGAGCCAGCCAATTATACCCTGAAATATCTATAAATTGTGAAACAAAATAAACTTTTCTTCTTTATTTGAAATATTGTAATAGAGTCATGGCTCAAATTGTAATAAGGGCCATAATGCCACTTTTGTTATAAAGGTGCATTGTTGTGGGTGTGTAATACTCGCATTTAGAAGATGACTCATCTTTAGAATATGACTATTGATGAATTCTTAATTTTATTAGTACTAACACGAAGCAATGAAAGAAACTTTAACTAATTTTTGAGCAATGGATTATACTCCATAATGAATATTTAACAAGAAAAAATATCAAAAATTCAAAGCATTGAATTTTTAATATTTTTGAGTGTTTATAAAAGATCAAAATTTTCAACATTGACTTTTTTGGTGTACAAAGTCCAAAAAATAAACCCTCCAATAAATTCTTATCTGAATTACTATGAAAATAACAATAGAACTGTACAAAAAAATCTTCAATCATTACATCTAAGTTAGTCTTTACCTATGACAGCAGCACTTCCATATACACCTATTGCTTATTCTTGCAGGGCATGTGTTTGACATTCTTGGCCTTTCTTGTAGGGCATCCTTGACATCTTGTTGGTCTTGTTCTTTTGTCAGCAGGCACTTATACAATATGTCATTAACATGAACAAAAAAAATAAATAAAATAAAGTATTAAATTCTTAATCTGTTTTGCACATTTAGAATAAACATAAACATTTTGCACTGTGACCTTGCTTACAAATTCTAAAAGGTAAATAAATGCCTATGTGAATTATAACTGAAATGCAAAAAAAGTCTGCCACAGAAATGATTTTTGCTTCAATTGTCACACCCAAGGCAACTGACATCTTTTTGGTTTTCCTGTTGCTGTACTGGGTCTTTGGATTGCCTGCCTGTCAGCTCATGAGTGTGTTCCATAATTTTCTGTGTAGTTACTCAGGCAGAAAGATTTTGTTTTTCCTTTGCTGTAAATTATCTCTTATAAATTCTAAGCCCAGTCCTAAGAAAATTTCTCTGTAGCATTTTGTATTTGTCATTTTCTTTGTATGCTATCAATGTATTTATGGCACACATGTTTAGGATCAAGTAAGGTACAACCATTGATGAATGATTTGTGTTTCAACATAACAGTTGCTGCATCAGTAACATCTACTCCACTTTTCTTCCTTTGTAAAATGTCTCCATCTCAGGTTTCCATTTGGTCAAAGTTCCCCTATCAATATTTCCATCGTGGTACACTGTTGACATCAGTGCTGCCTGTTTGTTTTTCTGTATTATATATGAGCCCAAGGTCATATATTCCTGAAATCTAAAGATTGTATCATACAATTTTGTGTTTTGAAATTGCAACATTTCATTTGGAATTTCTGCTTTGTTCCTGTGCAGTTCCTATGCTGGTCAATGTGTACTCTGTTAGCAAATGTAATAACAATTGGTAACTGGGAAACTAATTTTTGAATGTCACATTCTAATTAGTTTAGGCAATGGGAACAACGAGTCCATTCACTGTTACTATAAATATAAGGCTAAGTTCCAAGATGAATTTTTAAATTGGAAGAACAATATCATCACATCTACAAAGGCATATATTTTTCTGCTATATTTTGAAGGTTTTTATTTATTTTTTTGATATACACTGCCTGAAGCTATAGCAAGTTGTTTGTCTATAGTCCTGTATTCAGATGGCATATAAGTTGTTTGGCAATTACCCACAAGACTCTCAAAGAATGAATAGACAGTAACCAGATTATCAGTTCTTTTTCTTTTTTGGTGAGTGGTTTTGTCATCAAATCTCAGGCAAGTTTGAAGGAAACCAAGCTCTTTGAATCATTGTCATTCTACAAACCTCAAGCTCACACTCATTGTTTTTTCCAAAGTCTTTTACCTTCTTATGATAACCATGAAAAAGCCCTGTTGAACACAGCACACCTATGAATGCTTTTAATTCAGCAAATGAGGTGACATAATAAATACATTTTCTAGTATGGCTATTGGCACATATAGAATACTTTACTTATCTTTAAGCATTTCTGTATTTCACAACATCTGTAGCATTTTATTAAAAATAATTTCCAACATTGAATGCCAGTGCTGGCATTCTGTCTAATAAGTTTCATCCCTGCCAAGACCCTCACCATATTTTTGGAGTTAGTTCTGACATTGGATCATTCAGTTTGGTTGTTGACCAGTTCATACCATTGTGACAAGTGAAATATATACTTTCATTGCTGTTTTCTTCATCATTTAAATCAAGGAGGTTTGCATTCTCTGTGTCTGTATCAGTCCATTCTTGCTCCATTTTACTGTCACCGGAACTTGGGCCTTACATGGTCAATATCAATGTCATTATTATCTTCATAATCCATGAATGAGTAGTTTGATGATTCACTTTTGACCTCCAAAATGTGCAAATCTGCTATTTCATGTGTCATAGTAATGAATTGGGCTAGTTCTATGAAAAAAATAAAAAAGAAAGCTTTTTCAACAACAAATCCTAAATTCACAGAAATTTAGAAATCAATGTTCCACTGGTAGAACCCATCTGCTGATGCTTTGGAGCTCTGTACACATCGTGCCAGTCACTATCACCTGGGCGAGCACACAGATGGATGTTTGCTTTTCCAAGGGAGCACTACTGTACCACACCCACATTCTGTTACGGTAAATTGCATGTTTAGATAACAAAAGAATTATGTGGGTATATTTTACCCCCAATGATGCTCAGGTATATCTACTCAAAACTTCTTGGCTGGAGCATTTTGTGGGTCAAACTCTTGGTATAATAGTTTTGCACCTGAACCTACAACTTGCTATTCATCACACCAAATGAGTGAATACAAGGCTTGCTTCCTGTGTCTCCCAGTAGCTGTGTGCAGCTACAAAGACACAGTCAGTGAAGGTACAAATCTACAGTAGAAAAGTATGGGATGGGTTCTTGTAACCCACTGTTACACTCTACTTGTAGACATATTTGCAAGTGCTTTTGTAGTTTTCAGAATCTGTATGACTTTTCTGAAATCAATTTCCCTTGGAGAATTTTACTTCTTAAAATTACAAATTATTAAATACTTAAAGTCAACAATGTCTGAGAAAATTTTCCTATCTAAATTTTGTTGTCAGGACTGGCCAAATAGCTCAGTGGATTAAAATGCCTGCAAGAAAGCGCAGGGGCCGGGGTTCAAACCTTGGGCCTGCCATGCCAGCTCTGCCCCTGGGACACATTGAGATGGCAATTGAGACTGGGCATGGTGGTGCACATCTGTAATCCCAGCTCTTGGGAGGCTGTAAACAGGTGGATCACTATGAGTCCAATCTAGTAGTGAAATCCTGAACACCCTGTAGACCCTTTGCTAAAAATACAATAAATAAAATAAATAAATAAATAATAAATCATGTTGTCTGTAGAAGTGGAGATAATCAGAACAGGTTAGCATCTATACTTCAATGAAAAATTTGTTCCCATGAAAGCAAGAGAAGCAATGTTTTGATGTTATAGTACAGGTTCTCCTATGTCCTGAGTCTTCGCTGACCTTGAAAGGCTAGGGCCAAAATGTTGGCTGGCCTTGTGGCTCCTCTATTCCTCCAATTTTGATCTGTGAACTTAGGTGGTTAACCATCCAGAAGAAAAGCTGATTAGTATCCTGCAGCATATGCCATTCACTTTGCCTTATCTGACTCTTGTTTTTAGTTGTTGTTGTACATTTCCATTTGTATTTCTTCTTTTTGCTTCTTATACTAGGGAGATATTTACACATGTGTGTCTGGTTTATTTCACTTATGAGTATATGTTCAAGTGACATCCACTTCAATATAAATGCTTCAAGCTTATCATTCTTAATAGCTGAGTAATACTCCAGTATATACAAATACCACATCTTTTTTAACCATTCCTCATGTGATGGACATCTTGGTTGTTTCCAAGATTTTTCTATCACACATTGTGTTGCTATAAACATAGGTACACATATATCACTATGATACAATGTTTTCAGTTGCTCTGAGAAAATTCCCAGTAGGGGGATAGCAGGCTTGAATGGGATTTCTAGTGCTATTCTTTTGAGGAGTCTCCACACTGACCTTCACAATGGTTGTACTAGTCTACATTCCCACCAGCAGTGGAGAAGTGTTCCCTTTTCCCCACAACCTCTCCAACATTTGTTGTTGGTTGATTTCCTTATGATAGCCATTCTACCTGGAGTGAGATGGTATCTCAGTGTTGTTGAGCTCCAAATTTTCTGAACAAGGAGATTATGGAGCCACAGAGGAAAGAGATCAAAGTTCTATAGTGTGCCTGGGGAGAGTCACATGGAGAGAAAACTTTCTCTCAGGCTCTCACAGACAGCAAACTAGTCAAGCACTGGACATGACTCATCCACATGGATGACACAGACAAAGGATCTACAGAATAAGGTACAGGACTACAAGATAAACCCTGAGGGGACTTCACTGACTTCATAAGAAACAAAAAGTACATGTGTTGTTATATTGCTCTATCTAGGTAGGTCTTAACCATCCAGCAGAAAAGTATAAAAATGAGGTATACAAAATGGGGCCATAATAATAAGTTGAGCTGTGGTCGACAACTTCTTCAGATAACTCATTACTGTTGTGGAATGCTGGACTGTGTTGGATTGTGTCATTGAGTTCAGGTACCTGAATTAGTTGAATGACAATGGAGTGCCCATCTTTGACAGGTGTAGACAGAGGAAGGGGTATAGAAAGGAAGAATCATGATGTGTGTGTATGGACAGTACAGTTGGAATAGATAATGCCGTGCTTCTACATAATTCTATGAGAGACAAGATTTGCACTAATGGTGGTTGGAGTGGATATTATGTCGGCTTCTAGTACTATGGACAACTACTAGGAAAATAACAAGGTAAAAAGTATTACTTATTGAATCTTTGATGTAACTCAGGTATAAAAAAATAAGATACGTAAACAGCTACACTCTCTTAATTTACTGATAAGAGCCATATGCTATAATAATGTCTGTAAGTATAATAACATGTATGCACCTTGTATGATACCAAAACATTATGAAAACAGTTTGCAATTTATTAATTTATCAAATCCATCATGTCAAGGTATCTTAAAACTGTCTCACTGATATTTGTACTTCAGTAAAATAAAAATTAAAAAAAAAGAGAAGCAACCTTTTGTAACACTTTATTATGTCCTTGTAAGTTAGTACTTCATGCTCAGTTTTACTTTGGTTTATATCTACTTATTTGAGTTGTGCAATTTATGTGAAATCAGCTTAGTTTTATTGTTATAAAATCAATAACACAGTCCCTTAGAAACCTCTTTATTGGAGGAAGAAATACTTTTGTTTAACCTTTACATGGAGTAAGCATAGACATCATCAGTAACACAGGAAAGGCCGCAGGAAAAGCTGGGTATGGTGGTGCACACCTGTTGCCCCAGCACTCCTTGAAAGCAGGAGCTCACTATGAGTCTGCGCTGCATCATGAGACCCTGTTCCAAACATATAAATTTTAAAAAATACATGTTAAAAAAAGAAAACCACTTGATGGCAGTTAGCGAAAGAAGACTGTTTGATGTGGCCACGGAAGACTCACCTTCCTGCCTTCCCATATGATTTCTCGATGGCTGTGAGGATAGAGTTTTGACACCTTCTGCAGTAGGACTCTATTCAGCAGCTTACACAGAGCTTCCTGCATTGTATCACCTCGGGGACTTCATTGCAGTGGCTTCTTAGATACTCACTCTGCCTCTTGTGATGCTGCATTTCTCTGTTATTAGCACTTATAAAAATCATTTTTTTCCAATATTAAGCACATGCAAACATACTCTGGGAAATATCTGCTGCCATTTAGATTTCTATAACACGTGATGTGTATATATGTGTTTTTAAAATTTTTATTTTGGAGACTTTTCAGATAATTGTTTTTTTTATACTGGTGATTTTGGAAAGCATGCGGGGCATTTTAATGTCAACCTTCACATTTGTAAAAAGAGTGTGCATACAGCCTTTCTTGATATCACTAAGAAAAATGCATAAAGTGAGAAAGGACCTTTTTAAAAACCTTAATAAGTGGAGTGGAGATTTATCGTGGGGAAACCTGCTTCTCTGGAACGCAGCATATCCATTCATCGGTCAGTCTCGCTTGCACGAGGCAAACTCCATTACTCGCTGTGAGCAAGAAAAAGGTTACCTGACCCAGCTGGTGAGTATTAGCTTTTTTTGTTCAGCTATGAAAAAATTGCTTTGCCACTTAGGTCAGCGTCATGATGTAAATCTTAATGAAAGTTTCTGAGAAGTGAGAATGAATCAGGCTGCTTGGCCACCTCGATGCTCCCTTAATCTGCCTTTTTCTTTTTTTATTTCCTTCAGCCTGGTTTTAGAGCACCGATCTCGATGCAGACCATTGACAGCAATTGCCATCTTCAGCCTGATGCTCTGGCTTGCGGGGCAACCAGGGCTGAGAACACTGGAGATCCGCGGGCCACTTTTCTTCCATTGGGAAATTAAACAGCGAAAAGTTAAACGCTTCTTTTAAATCATTTGGGAAATTAAAAAAACCCACACACCCCGTGTCTTATTTGGAACTGATGTCTTTATTGAAGAATAAATCATGTAATGAGATGGTTATTCTATAAGACAAAAGTTATGTGGATTATCTTTATGGTTTAGAATAGGACACAACACTCAAACTTGCTTGTTGAATCCCTGTGATCTTTGTAGGCATAGCTATTAAGTGAGACTATGCTCTTTTATGAAATGAATCACATCGAAACATTAAAATACTCAAATAACATAAGTGCATTTCAAACCAATATGGAAAAAGCACAATGTCTGTAATCATTTACTCATTCACTCAGCCCATCATTTATTCAAGAACTACTTACTGGTATCAATATGCCAAATTTTTCTCTTGGTACTGAGGGCTTCATAATGAACAAGTCATGTATCCTTACCCTAATGATTATTATGTGTTAGTGGGGGAAAGAGAGAAAAAATAAGGTAAATTTACACAGTAGAGAACATCATGAAAAAATGAAACAGTGTTTACAAAGAAGTAATTTTTTTTTTTTTTTTTTTTTTTGTCTTTTTGAGATGGAGTCTCTCTGCAGTTCAGGCTGGCCTTTGTAGCTCAGGCTGGTCTTGAACTCACAACAATCCTCCTGCCTCAGCCTCCCCAGTGCTGGGATTACAGGCATGCGCCACCACGCCCGGCTCCAAGAAGTAATTTTTTGAGGGAGATCTCAAATGTAAATGGATAGCGTGGAAAAGCCTCACGTGGAGTATGACATATTTGCTGACAAACAAATGACAGAGGTCATCACTACCAGAACTGTATCAGAATAGAGAATGCTGGGCAAAGCATATAGCAAGTATAAAGGCTTTAAGCTAAGAAGAAGCTGTTAGGAGGAGCGCTGGGCTTGTAACCCAGAAGATAAGAGCAGAAGTGCTAGGAGATAAAGTTAAAAGGTGGATTATTTATGTAGGAGTGGATTACTTAGGTAAGAGATGATTTTGGAAAGTAGATTAGGTCATGTAAGATATTCTAGGCTTCCAAAAAGCAATTGGAATTTATTCTAAGAATAATGGAAAACCAATTCAGGAATTTCAGAAATAATGTGACATGTCCACTTAATATTTTTTGAAGACCACTTTGGACGGATTGTAAAAATTACAGAGTAGGCAATGGAATACCCATCTTTGACAAAACTAAATAAAAAGAAGGGGATATAAATGAAGGACCATTTTGTATCTGTATACACAAAATAGTTAGAATAGATATACAACTACTTTCTCTTAATTCAATGAGAAGTAAGATTTGTACTAATAGTGTTTGAACAGGATACCACGTCTGCTTCTTGTATCATGGATAACTACAATAATGAATAATAACACAAATATGGACCATTTGTGATATTTTGAGTTGAATAATAGGAGTTAATGATAGATTAGATCTAAGTGAGGAAAATAAAAGAGAAATAAAATTTGTTGACGAGCAGTTGAATAGATCTGGCATTATTTATTGATCTAGAAAGATTAGGAAGGATGACCTTCCTGGGAAATTCAAGGCTCCATAAAGTTTGAAAGGATAACTTTATGCCAAATGAAGAGATGAAACAGACAAGTGAGTATACATGCAACTTTAGAGACAGAGTCAGAGCTGGGGACACGTGCTTTGGAATTATCTTTATACTGCTCCAGTCTTATGAATCCTTTGTTCATTGTTCTAAGGAAGCTGCAATAAGAAAAAAGGGAAATGAGGCAAAGGCACTGAGAGGCCAAGGCTGAGAAGGTGCGGCACTCCCTGGCAAGCTCTTTGCTTGATGACTTAAGATGTATTTTTGAAGGAATGTATACAAGCTTCACTTTGCTGACGTCCACTGCCTAGTGGAGACAAGAGGAGAAGAACTCACCTGCTGGTCCACTTTCCTTCTGTATTTTCTTGGTCAAAGTCAGTTCCATGGAATATAATTCTTCTGCATGAGATGTTCACTCTTCTACCAGGAAGTCACTGTGAAGTCAGAGTCCCAGGGATCCAGGTCAGCCAGTGGATGGAAGTGGGCTGGCCTTCTGTATGGACCTTCTGGATCTGTGGTGCCAGCATCAGCACCAGCAGAGCCCTAGCTCCACACCATGAGGTCAATGCACACTATTCTTCAGGCTGCTGTAACTGGAAAGCAAGACAAGCAGCCACACTGCAAGTGGATGGTGCTGCGTGGGGTGAGTGGAGTGCTGGTGGTGTTTTCCAGGGTACCACTTAATTCATTCATAAAACCTTCACATCTTTGTGACTGCATTGAGATAACAAGGGGTAAACTAGCGTTAAATGAGTCTATAGCAGTGGCATTGTCACCAGTGATAGAGCTGGTGGTGCTATAAGGAGAGGAAGAGAGAGCAGAGGTTTTCACATTCACCTCCCACCTCCTGCGCCCTGGAGAGGACACAGCGAGAAGGTAGTCATCTGCAAGCCAGGAAGAGAGCCCTCACAAGGACCTAACCATGCTAACCTCAGGCATCTAGCCTCAAGAACAGAGGTATAGTAAATGTATGGCTGCCTATGTTAAATTCCCTTGTGGTGGCCAAATGTGGTTAATACCATTTCAAAGCAATGGACTAAGTAAGAGCTTGTACACGAAGAGAGGAGGGTATACATAAAGAGGCTCAGAAGAAAGGATGAGTCTTGAGTAATCAATATTAGAGGAAGAGACTACATTCTAGAAGATCACTCAGAGAAAATATAGTGTGTTGCTCTAAAATTCAAGAAAGTTACAAGTGGAAGAAAGTAGTTGATTTTGTGGAAGGTAGTTGCAATGTCTTCATGGGTTAGGATTTCTAGCCCACTTATTGTGTGGGAATAGTGGCATAAATGGGAATAGATACTCAAGTGAGTGAATTAAAGAACAGTACCTTAGAAAGAGTAACAGTGGCTACTGACTCTTTTAGGACTCGTTATAAAGGAAGAGGTGAATAGGAAGCATCAGAAGAATAGTGAGAGGGCAAAGAATATTAATTTTAAGGTATGAAAGAAGAATGTTGACACTCATGGTAGAAACTGAGGATCAGAAGGCTAGGAAAACTGATTTATACAGAGGTGAGAGCAGACAGGGTCCAGAGTACAGGGAAGCCATGGGTCTGGGGTAGGAGATGTGTGTGACTTCTATTCATTATGAGGAAAGATAGACAATAATGGTCCAGATACAAGGATGTGAAGAAAATGGGCTCTGTTAAAGGTCTATCTTAGTGAAATACAGACCAGAAAATGCACCACAGCAGAACTAGAGTAACAATAGTCATAAAGAGAGGAGCAAAGTAAGTTGACCTAGAATATATCACACAAAGGAAGAAGGGGCTGGAGGATATGGCTCAGTGGAATAAGTGCTTCTTTGCCAAGGGCAAGATTCTGAGTTCAATCCCTGGTTCCGGAAAAAAAAAAGAAAAAAGCTTTCAGTCAATGCTTAACAGCCTCTGTGTGTATGTGGTCATGTGGTTACAGTAAGAACATTCACTATAGCTTTATGCTTTTCTCATAACCTAATTAATTGCATGAGAAGCACACCAAAACTTAGATTAATTTAGGGCTCTGTTTTACATGGTAGGCATCACGAAGGAAGCATGTCAAGGGACTTGGGAGTTTCTAAAGCAGAAAAACATGTGAACCACAAGTGTGACAGAAGGAACTTCAGACATCAAGGAGCAGAGAATGTACAGTAAACAGACTTAAAGTTACGAGTCCAGTCCAGGAAGGATTTCTGACACATCAGTGCATCTGCATCTTCCTAGAAGAGCACCCAGAAGTCCAGTAGATATTAGCATTTTAAAAGATCAAGATGTTCATCCTCGATCTTGATAATGTGACATAGAAACATAGAGATGGAGTTAGAAAGAGAAATAACAAGGTGAAATAAGTGATTTATATTAATTTGTACTGTATTTAGTTTTAGAATATCATCAGGTAAATGGATGGCTTAAGAGTATGGAGAGAATATTTTAGACATCGGCTAAACCCTCATTTATATCAGCTAAACCCAGCCATTAGCACCAGCTTGCATGCTGTGCTCAAGGTCATGCAGACACTCATCATTTCGAAGCTGGAGGGGATGTTCCACACCCTACCATCCTGAGCAGACTATCATCAGTTGCACCCCTAATAGAACCTCGCTTTCTCCTCTCAGGGGATGCTCCAACCAGCAAGACAACTCTCACCCATGTCACTCAGGGATGCAGGCTTCTTTCATCTTGTGTCTTTATCGTGTCCTATGACCTCAGTGTCACTAGCACTTATCAGGGAGAGGCAGCATTGGGTGTTGGTATGTGCCAGGCCTGCTAAGTGGCACACATGGTTTCAGTTCACGTCCTGCTAGTAAAACCTGGTTACACAGAGATCCTTGTATGCAAGGAAAGCTAGAAAATGTAGCCTTCTAATGTGCACAGAAGAACAGAAGAAAGTTTGGTGGACACAATGTTGTCCCCACCAGTTAGTACACAGGTCACTAACAATACCTGTGTACTTCTTTCTGTTCACACAGTGAACACACTGTTCACCTTCTGAAAGATAGTAACCCAAGATTTTGTTGAGTCATATCATCATGCTCAAAGTTTAAGATTTCTGGGTGCCTTCTTCCTTAGATGATTGAAATATACTTTCTTGTGGAGCATAGACCAGTGAACAAAAGATAGATTATCTCTCTTTCCACACATACCTCTGGGTACAAGGGTGGGGCTACCTGCCCACAGGGGATTCAGACACAGGAAGCCCAGAGGACACAGCTGGTAGCTGGCTAGAGCTGTGGCCAAACCCTGCTGGGGGGAAAATGGGAAGATCATTGAGCTGGCAGTGGAGATGTTCTGGAGCAGACCCCAGCCATGCTCTCTGAAAGGATTCTCACAGCCAGTGTCTTCCTCAGCCCTTTGACTCCACATCTGGAAGATAATGTACTGGTAGTAATTGGTCATGGCCAGGAGAGAGACAGGCTTGGAAAGCGATGGCCATCACTGTAGAATGAGGGATGTACACCTTCCACGGCCTCCTTCCTGCCCGTACGTAATTAAATATCATTCATTACAGATATACACATGTAATGATGTATTATTCAGGCATAAAAAAGAAGGAACCACTCCAATTACAGGAAAATGGGTGGAACTTGGGCCCAAAGCCTGATTAAGAAAGTTAAATAGGGTATGGTTTCTCTTTTCTGTGAAATTTAAAATATAAAATTCTTGATCTGTGACTGAGTGGACATCCAAAGCCTCATGAGGTATGGGGGGGCAGCTTTGCTGAGGCAGCTGGGTCTAGAGTTTGCAGTTGGTTCATTGTCTAGCATAGTGCTTGGGTGCATGAGTGCCGCACGCCCTAGGGCAGGTAGCCTGCATGCAACACACGGGAGGTAAGGAGACTTCTCTCTGCCTGTTGTGCTCTTGTCACTTTTTCTGTCCTCTGTTGCCATGCATTGTTGCCCCTCACCACTCCACCCTGCCTTGGTACCACTAGAGACTGAAACATCCACTAACTGTGAGGGAAGTATGCCTTTCCCTCCCTAACCAGCACCGTACAAATAGATGAGTGAAAGAAAGGAAAGATGATAAGAAACTTCGAAGTGGAAGTTTGGAGAAGTGGGAGAGGATGGGAGGAGGAAGAGGAAAGGAAAGGACAGCAAAGCATGGAATACACTTGAGATACATCCTGTGCACACCGACTTCCCTCCCTGCTCTGTGCTGCATTGCACATGGATAGGAAAACAAAAGGAATCCAAGAAAATAGGACAGGACAACTGATGAAACCTATCACTAAATGCTTTCTTGAACTATATAAAATGAATTTTATTTTCAGTTGTATGAGTCCTTTTAGAAGATAAAAACTGGCCCAGAATCATGTACACAGAGACATAGCCTTGTATCTATGTCGAAAGGCAAAAATGACCTAGCACTACCCCGAATTGGGTTTGGTGTATTAAACACAGAAATGATCAGCATTCCATCTGTGTAGGCACTTGTGCACAGAAAGCCCAAGACTTTTGGGACTCTAGGATCTTCTACAAGTACCCAACTCTCTTGGAATTTTTATCGGTAAAACAAATTGATGTAATAAGTTGCTTTGATAATTTTCTAATACAAAAAAGAAAAAAGAAAAGGGAAAGGAAATTGTGATGAAAGTAACAGAAGACAAACACTGATTTTCATGTATGTAGGGAGAAGTAAATCCAACTTTTAAAAAAAAGTGAGGTTTTTATCTTTTGCAACCATTGACCTCCTCAGTGTTCATGATAATCTTCTACTGTATAGTTCTTTAACTTTCTTATATATTAACAATTATTAATTAGTCTAGACTCCTCCTCTCCCAATTATTAATTTTAAGATTCTCAAAGGACACTTTCAGGGCCAGGAAGATGGCTCAGTGGAATAAGCACTTCCCTGACAAGGTCAATCCCTGGTTCCACCAAAAAATAAATAAATAAATAAATGTTCCAATGTATTAATTATGCTTTTATTTCTTTTCTCTTTTAAAGCTTGATTTGTGCTTCATTTCTTGACATCTTATGTTGAAAGACTGTCTCCATATTTCTTTTTACTTTCCTGTCCAGGAATTAATTTATTACTTTATTTTAACCTTTTATTTATATATTTTTTAATTTTTTATATTTTTATTTATAATTTTTGGTACAGTGTCTCACTACACAGCTCAGACTCATGGTGACCCTCTTGCCTCAGCCTCCCTAGCACTGGGATTACAGGTGTGTGCCACCATGCCCTGTTTCAGTGGCTGACACATTGAGCCTGGGTTCTGGGGCTGGCATGGCTCGTGGTGCTGGGAATCCAATCCCAGTCCCTGTGCCTGCCTAAGTAGGTACTTAGTCTGCTGCCAGCCCTGAGTTATCCAGGTTATCAAACAGTAATATTTACATGATCATAAATGGATAAAATGAAAATAGATTCCAATTTCTGGGTTGCAAAACAATTCTAAGTGCTTTTACTTGCAGTTGGCTCAAAATTAGTCATTGGATGTACATATATAAAACATTTTCTAACATTTATAGCAAAATTTTAGGATACACTCCACATTGTGGAACTTGAATCATCAACTTGACAGAATGTAATTATTTCTAACAACCAATTATATAAGTATGTAAAAATACACCAAGAAGGACTGAAAACTATGAACTTTGAAAGAATTCAAATGATTAGATAAGTGAATCACCAAAGATTTCTATAACTTAGGACTTTGAACTGAAAAAGTTGTCTGTGTAAATCACTGCATTAATAAAATAGTAGTGCATTCTTTTTTTCCCTACTTACCATTGGGTGGCAAAATAAAATATATTCATCTTTTTAAGATGTACTAAAATGTTGCCAAAATAATATCCAAAGCAAAACTGTTTATAGCCATTTAATCAATGTCAAAATATAACATTGTAATTAATAAAAAAATTAAAATCATTTTAAGTTTATGAAGATATATCAGGATTTTTTTGTTTTTTGCTTCTTTTGGTGGTACTGGGGATCAAATTCAGGACCTTGTGCTGCCATGCAGGTGCTTATGCCACTGAACTATATCCGCAGGCCCCACATATATCAATTTTATGGACATGTAAATGTCTAGAGTTGTGCCAATATTATTTAAAGAATATATTTGAAGTATTAGCATAATACTGATACCATAACAGATTGTTGAACATATTTACTTGTTCACTTAATATAATTAAGATAAAAATGTTCGCTTCTTGTGGATAGACAGTTGATAACTCTCCAAGAATCAATTAATATCTCATAATACACAAGATAAATATGAGGAAGTTGCTTGGAAAGCTTTTAACTCAAGAGCCTAACCTGGGAATTGTGATATTTTGTTTGATTTGATTACTCAGCATAATTGTAACAGGTTATCTCTCCCTGCCCCACACTGACCAAAGGTGAGTTCCCATAGTTTATACCCTGCGTCTCTTTGTGGATATCTCCTCTTGTGACAAGTGGGCCATCTCTTCATATGACACAGAAAGCCCACTTATTATTTGACCTTGCTGTTACAGACTGAACAGATTTAGATTCCACTGAGTCAAGCACTATAAAGACAAAAGAGCAACTAATATAACCTGTAGGAAAACAAAGGAATTCAGAGAAATTTCACTAGCGTTCTACACCATCAGAAGTTGAGCGCAGCCCTGATGCTTCCCGCATTTGTCCAGAGAACAGCAACAGGCATGAGCTAGGAATAGGATGGAAGGTCCTTTCCCCTAGTTGCTGGCTGAGGTCACATCCAGCGGAACACTGAAGGTAGGCATGAGCACAAGATCATGTTTTTCAAAAAGTCTAAACAAAATCACACTTTACACACACTATCAGCGAGCCCCCTGTTCCCCGGGTAAAGATTGAAGAATGAATGGTTCAGTTCTCGAAAAGCCACTGGGAAATGTCAGCACCATCTAGTTAATGAATTCCTGATTTGTTTGGCATTTGCACTTTCTTAAGAAATTGCTGATGTGTTTAGACTTCCTCTTTTCCTCAGCAGCAGTGAAATTTGTTGATTACGATGGCCTTATATAACATCATCCAGGCAGAAAGCTAAAAGATTACGCATTAAAAAGAAACAGGCCTGTTTATTACCAGGCATTGTGCTTCCATATATGCATATCTCTGCTCCTCAGTCTTTGCCCAGCTCCCTTTGTAGACAGTGCTTTGTTCAAAGTATTTCCATGGCAGGCCTCCACTCACGAAAATGTCATTTGCTCTGCTTGGCTGTGATAGGAAGTCTTTTTAACCTATTGAAATTTGTTAAATTCCCTTCCAATATTTTTGTCTCACTCTTAGAAAAACAGTTAGTGAGGGCCCATTTAAAAACATGTCTATTTAATGAGGAATTGATGTTTGTATTTGAAAGCACCTTTCAAAGAAACTTGCTTCTGTACATCTGAATAAAAGCCAGCAGTCTTGACAGATTTCATTCAAGCAGGACAAACAATCTAGACTATCTAAGTTCCACACAATTTGCCTTAACTATTTTTAACTGTATAGTTGTTTTAGGAGCTATTCCACCAGAGAAAAGAGTCCTACTCACTTTGGTGTAGTTTACAGAAGGATCAGCTGGGGAGGAAATTATGAGATGAAAATTAGTCAATTAAAAAAATCTGTGATATAGTTCGAAAATTGACACAAAACACTTTTATTATATTTGTTGCCTCAATATTACCACCTTGACCAGGCCTGTGCTGAAGTTTATAGCTCACAGTACAAGTTCTTTGGACAGACAGTAAATGAACTTTGTTGTCCAACTTCATGTTTGTTCTTATTCTAATGGGTCAAAATTCCTTCACTGGGCAAAACTAGCTTGCAGTTCAAAACACTTCTGCTCCCTGTTTCTCTGTGTGTATCATACTGCTCTTGAAACATGTGTCTACTCTGATGCTTTCTTGCCCTTGTTTCTCATAGTTGCTCCTCTTCATTCTCTCTTGAATATGACTTTACCTCCTGATGTTTCTTCCTCCCCCCCCTGGGGAGCTCCCACTCACCTGTGTAGATCTTTCCTCTTCAGAGGACCATTTGTGACCAGTAAGCTCCCTAAGTGAAATTTGAATGATCCTTTCTGTCAATGCCTTAAAAATAGTCTTCTTTCTCCAAAACAGGCCCTTCAGAGACTTGTGGTATCTAATATTTTTAGCACAAAAGGTTATGCCAGAAGTTACCAATGTGTTATTAAAAATTGGGTCTCAGAAATTCTTTGTGGTGAGCCCTGCCCTGTGTATTGCAAGCTGTTTTGTCACACCACTGGTTTTTACCTACTAGAAATAAACAATAACATACTCTCCACCACCACATTATGACAGCTACGTCTTCAGATACTGACACATGCATCCTGCGGTGAAGGTGCTTCTTTCTACTGGATTATGCCACTAGTTCCTCTGATTAGTTTTCTTCCAGCCTTCACCACTTTGATTTAGATCAGCACTGGCCATCTGCGGCCTGGCTTAGGCCACTTCAATGATGACAGTGTACTGGAGATCCTGGGAAGGCTCCCTGCTGGGAGTTCCAGGAATAGGAGAGCTGAGATCATCATGTTGTGGGTTGATCATGTTTTGGTAGTGATTATCAACAGATGAGGCTAGAGACATGGTCAACTTTGGTGGTTCTATATGAGTAAGCTTTGGCAAGCACCAGATTCTTATAATTTATTTAAATATTTTCTAAACCCTTCTAAGGAAAGATAAAGGTTTACAAAAGAATCTAGGATTATCATTAGGATGTATATATAATCTGAGACTTTGGTATCTACCAACTAGTTCATCTTCTTGTAGGCACAGAAATTCCAAGATTTAGTTAGAATAAAGAGAATGAATTGATGATCAGACTGATTAATATAAAAGTAAATGGATCAAAATTGGACTACAGTTTGGTATTAAAAGGGTACAACATGAGAGCTCTTAACTATGTGTGAGGCCTTACTTTCAGAACAAATGCACCACAATCCAGATCTTTTTCAGGAGAGAATGAAATTACCCATGAATTTGGTGATGGCTAATGTCTGGGACTCTTCATTCTCCATAAGAGCCTGACAACCATGACCGCCTTATCCTTGTTCTTTAGTACTAGTTCCAAATGTGGGTTGGCAGATTTAGTAAAAACTAGGATGGCATAGTGTCCATTTTTCTGAATTATAAAGGCTCCTAGAATACTTTGAAGATGGTTTAATACAGAAAAACATATACAATGAATTCATAGGTGTTTGCATTGAAATATTAGAAAACAAAAGACTATGATAACCTTATGTTGAGTGTAGACAAATGTTCCAGTCAATCTTAAAAGGAAACAAACACTGTGCAAAAGTCCATTGCCCAAGTATCTAAAAAGAGATTACAAGCTTGCTGACAGAATCCTGCCCTTTGGAGGAGTAGCTTCCCCTGGCTGCCCATAATTGCCCTTAACCAGAAGGAGAAAAATTGCCACCAGACTGCAAAACCAGAACATCCCACCTCCTGTTGTTGTTGAGACATTGCTCCACTTGAAAATACTGCATTTTCATTATTTATTTTTGTGAATAACAAAAATGTATCGGTGTTTGCCTCCGACATGGCTACCTCTTCCCATTTTCCATCCCTGGGCCTTCTTGGTAGTCAGTGTTCTTCCTTCAGGTTTTCTCCTTGCCCATCGGTGGGGAAGACGCCATGCTTATTAATGAGGTCCTGCTCTCACCTGCACCTGAAAGTCCTTCCAGAGCCCCTAGGAGAAGCATTAGTGTGTAATTTGATGATGACATAGTATTTGATTCTGTTCTGGCAACTGTAACACAATGCCACAAACCAGTTGGTGTATAAATAACAGAACTTTATTTCTCCGAATTCTAAAAGCTAAGAAGGCCTATATTAAGCCATTCACAAATTAGGTGTCTGCTGATGAACCACATCTTGGAACATGTTTTCATCATAACCTCACACTGTAGAAAGGATGAAGGCTTTCTCTTTGTCTTCTCTTTAAGGATGCAAGGACACTAACCCTATTCATGGGGGAATCGACCCTAGGACCTAATCACCTCCTGAAGTCCCGTCCTGCTGCCATCACCTCGCTGTTCTCATTTCAAATATGATTTCTGAGAGCACACATTCAGACTGCAGAACAAGCTGATGGCTTCAAGGCAGCTCTTCAGGTAGCTGTGAAGCATCCTTGGTTCTTCACTCCCCTTTTCCTTGCTTGCTTCTCTCAAAAATAACAGAATGCACTAGGCATGCAGTATCCTGCAAGGAATTGCCTGAAATGAGTTGGGTCTTGTTGCTGTTGCTCAGTCTTGAGCAAAGACACTCCATTCCTCTCTTTCTTGGCTGCAGTCATCTTCCCAAAATTGTTCCAGTCCTCCATGTGTCCTGGAAGTTCATGTGTAGTGCAGAGAGGGCAAATGTTTTCAGCTGAGACTTAGTCCTCCCTGGGTAAGTCACTTGAGCCTCAGGGACTAGCTTACATGGAGCCACACCTTTTTTAGTCCCTGATACTGTGTGCAAATAATAAATATTCTTCTTGTAATGTGTTATGTTTGAGCAAGGTCTGCTTAAACAGACTTATACAAGTGCATAGCCGGTATGTAATGAATGGGTTTACAGTTACCTGTAGTTTGAGCCTTCCCTACCATCTTCTCACTTGAATTTGTTGGTAATGGTTTTCTTCTTGGCCAAAGAAAGCTCAGGCAAGAACCACGTAAGGGGGGTTGGGCCCTGGTAGGTCTCAACCAACCCTGCTACCCTTCTATGGGAATGTCCAATGTGGTCTAAGAAAGAGGCTGTGGAGTAGGCAGCTGATATGTGCAGTACAGAAACAACTCATTGTCCTCCTCATGATATCTCACAAGGACCAAAGGGCACAGCTATTGCTTCTGACAGGATGTAAGGAATTGGAAATACTGAATCTTCCCCCTGCTTTGTAGACATCAATTTTAACACCATTTCATTCTCAAAGAAATAACTACTTGCTTTACAGCAGTGGCTGTGTGCTCATCATTGTTTAGAATGGTTTTACCTTGAGAGCTATCTCAGCCATTTGCTTTCTCTTGGGAAAACGAACAACCTGCATAGTGCTGCTTTCTAAAGGTTTATAGAGCCCTAGTTTTTATGCAATTGTACAATCATAACCTTAGAGACACCTGGTTTAAAGACTTCTAAGATTCTTCAGGACTCTCATACACTAGACATTTTATAAATATCTAGAGAAAATGAGATCTCTCTTATGTTGAGACTTTCACAGGAATTACTTTTGCTTGTCTTGTCTCCATTGCTGATGTTGGGATGTAAGATACTCAAAGTTACTAGGGATGAAACTCACTTATATTAGCACTGTTTTGTTGGCTATGGCCTCACACAGACCAAGACAAAATAATCATACAAAAGAATAAGTCTTCTGGGCTGGGGAGATAGCTAGGCTGTCTAAGCACTTGCCTGGAAAGTACAAGGATCCAGGTTCAATCCCTGGTATCTCATGATGTGCCAGCCCTGGAACTCCTGGCATGCCATGCTGGCCACCAAAGCTGTGAGTAGTGGTGCACAACTCTAATCCCAGAGCTGGGGAGGCTGAGTCAGGAGGATCACTATGAGTCCTAGATGAGCAGTGAGACACTGTACCAAATAAATAAATAAAAAGTCTTCTATCACAATTTGTGATTCTCCCCACCCAGTCACCAGCATGGCAGATCTTGCGAGTCTCACATGCTAAGCTATACAATAGATATATACCTTCTTTTTTTATTTTTTCTTTTTAACCCAGTGAACCTTTATATGATCTAATAAAAACTGGAATACCTTTGCCCTTTCTCTGGGCAAATTCATACAAGTCTTCTATAAATCAATAAATTCCTAAACGAGGGGCTTGTGTGTTAGCTCAGTTGTTTAAGCTTTTGCTGGGGCAAACCCAGTCAGGCCTAGGGGACAGTGGTTTGATCCCCAGCTCCCCATGCCTTACCAGACCCATCTTAAGGAAGCCTGAGCCAGCAAAAATAATAAATAAATAAAGAAGAACAAACCACCATTAACATTTCTTCTACATGAAAATGAGATATGGGGGTAAGATTTGAGGATTCTAGTTCAGTAGGAAAACAGCTCATACTCAGACCCCCATCTCTGTGTTTGGGAACATCTTCATGTTAAGTTGGATGCCTTCAAAGCTCTTTCTCTTATAAAATGACTACTCAAATAGCAATGAGGAAATATTATGCTTGGACAATGTCCACATACTTGTTTGTTTATAGTGACCTGGTTAGCCCTTATGCTTGAATAATAAGTAAGAGGCCTTAAGGCCTTGCCTGTTAACCGTAAGCAAGGGATGCTTGCTTAAGGATTGTTTTTGCCTTAAAAAGGCTTTAAAAAGATAATATTTTTATTGTCAATAAAACAGATGCTTCCAGAGCTATCTAAAAACCCTCAGAAATGAAGTCAGGGAGTTCCCTCAGCCCTTGTGGCCATTAATTCCTCTCCCACGGGACCCACACCCCATCTGCCTCGGAGCTGCTCAGCACCTGTCCCAAGAGGGAAGTCATTCTTATTTTTTACCAACTTATTTTTTAAGGTAAATATGGCTGAATGTCAGAGAGTTGGTGAAGTATACAAAAAGACTAAGGTGTGTTTTTAGAAAGCAAGCAATAGAGTCCTCCATGGCTTTTGGTTCAGAGGCCTGACTTACTACTCAACAAAACAGCAATGTAAGACCACCCTTTCAGCTCCTCAGAATGAAGGTTTAATGTGGTATTAACCTCAACACTCTGTAAATCTCTGGAGAACTGACTCTCACACCCATATCTCCCAGGTAAAAAGATCATGTATACAGAAAGCTAGGAGAGTTTAGGTCAGGAATAGATTGCTTGCCTACTGATTGTGCAGCCCATGACTTGATACCTAGTACCAAAAAAATTTTAAAACACACACACACACACACACACACACACACACACACACACACACACACACAGTAAACATCTCCTAAGCCCCCAACAGGAGATTGAAATCTGATACTCAGAATTCTCTAGAAGGTCAGGACGTCACAAGGGAGAAAGAGTTCATGAACTTCTGATCAGTGAACTGCTGGACATGGATGGCTTCTACCCAGGATCTTGGATCAGTGCTGTCCAGATGGGTTTCAATTGTTAAACTGAAACTTGTTTTGTTGTTTGTTGAATTTAAGTTTAATTCTTCTTTGGGGTGTGTTGTATTTTGTTTTAATTGAGGCTTATATTTTGTTTCTGGTGCCCAGGACTGAACCCAGGGCTTCTAGCTTGCTAGGCAAGTGTTCTACCACTGAGCATAATCCCTAGCCCCTTAACTTTAATTCTCATTTCATCCAAGAACCTCCCCTCGCTCACTCTCCCTCTGTCTTTTGATCCCATTCCCTTTTATTTTGCTCTTTGTTAATCCCTTAGATGTCTCACATGACAGATAGCAGGTGATATTTAAGGTCTTGTGTTTGATTTATTTCATGAACTGTATGGTCTCAAGGTACATTCTTTTTCCTACAAATGATTCAACTTTATCCTTCTTGATGGCAGGGTGGAACTCCGCTCTGTATACAAGACACTGTCTTTACAGCTGTTCTCATAACCTTCTTTTTCTGGGAAACATAAACCAAGTCCTAAGAAAATCTATTATTATTAAACGTTCCTGCTCTAGACTCAAGAAACAGATGTCATACATTCTCTCTGGTTGATCTCAACTGGGCCAGGATCTCAGCTGAGTGACATCATTCAGGCCTGTCTAGTATGCTACTACTCAACCAATCACCAACATGTGACTGCAACAAGAAAATTCATAGATGCCCTGATGGCAGTCCTCACTGTTGTGTCTGAAACTACAACTGATGTGAATGGAATAGTGGAGAACCAAGCAAATCAAGATGTGATAAATATATACTCAGTTTCTCTGCTGTCAGGCAACATTTTCTATAGCAGATACCAGTGGCCTGAATAATTTCCACTGTGTATTTCACATAGCCTGTTCGACACAGTTCTCCCCATCTCTTGTTATTTATGAGCTTAGCTTCACTAATTCTCTCCCCTGCACTTAATACTGAACTGCTTAACCAGTGGCTACTACTGCCCAATAACAATTTATCCTTCTTGAATGAATCAGTTTCTAACCAACTCTCCCCTCTAACTAGCCAAATTTCAATGATCCATAGAGCTCCATTTAGCCCAATGTCCAAAAGAACTTTCTATAGGGGTGTAAAGGTTCTCTGCCATCCAACATGCCCACAAGGCATATGTGACACTTAACACATTGAAATGTGGCTGGTGCAGTTGGAGAACCAAATTTTTAATTTTATTATAATTATCTGAACCCTAAATTTAAATAGGCTATACAGCTTGTAGATATTGTGTTCCACAGTACAACTAAAAATTGAACTCATTTTCCTCAAGAAAAAAAATCCTCTTATAAAGACTTCTTTTTTGACATTTAGACTAAAAACTTGCTCAGTGTGGAGTCAACTTCTTTAAATCTAGGGTGTCCCCGACTTCCTTCAGTTTCTTCCTTTTTCACCCTTTCTTTCGCCTCATTCCATCTCCTTCTTCCAGTCGCCTCTATTTTGCTTGTCTTTTCTACTCCAACCATTTCTGTTCATCTTCTTGTTTGTCTTACCACAGCAATAGTCACTGTAGCTGAGCCGTTCAGGCAGGGCCATGGCTGTAAGCACAGCAGCAGCGTGTCATGAGGCATCACCCACAGCATGGAGGACGTGTTTCCTTTCACCAGAGGCATTGAACACAGACTCTCTGGCCCAGTCCTTGTTCCATCCAATTTCAAACCAAGCTGAGGCAGCCCTTGCACACCTTGTCAGTATATTATACTGATGATAGCTATGTGTCTGGGCAAAGTGCACCTTCATGAAACCATGATCACATGCTGGCTTGTATTTACAACTGAATTTCTCGGAAAAATCAATCATGCTAACTTTGAGGTACCAGGAGCTAGCACTGTCCTAACTTAAATGCTCATAGCTTCACAGTTCAAAGTTCTGTTTTTCTAGGTTTACAAAATAGAATTACATAGAAGAATAATGAGAAAGAAGTGGAAAAATAAACAATCATATCCAAAATTGTTTCTAAAACTAAAATTAATTTCTTGAGCCTTTAACTACAATGTTGGATTAAGCGCCTATGTAAATTGTGGATTCCTACCACAACATTATGAAGTAATAAGTTATAAAATGACATTAGAATTCATAAAGTCATAAGCAAAAGTCTCTATTTCTTTTCTATCTTCTGCTCTAAAGTATGCAATGTCAAATATTCCTTTCCTACCCTGGAGAGCTCCCAAGTATATCTGAAAGATATTTCTGCTACTTTCAGAGGATAGAATAGTCTCATCAGTCTTACCAAACCAAAATTTCCATTTCATATTCATCTCAAAGATTGCTTTCTGTGTCCTCCTTCTTCTAGCCCTGACTGAGGCCTGACCCCTCCTTGGAGACCTGCCACAAGGTATGAAATGTTCTGTAATTTACCTATTTTCTGCAGCTCTCATGTGTCTCTCCTGTTAGTCCCTATCCTGTCTTTATTTCTTTCAAGATTGAAGCTGGAAAGAATGATGAGTAGCACTAGAAAACAAAATGCTCATTTCATTTATGCTGATGCTTTCTTGGTGCCCGGGTTCATTTTTCGCAGATGTTTAGATATAAACATCTTTCTCACTTAACAGGACCTTACATGAATGCATATCTGACCTCCATGCTTCCAGAACAGGGTGACAGCCCTTGCAGCTCCTTGACATGAGGTGACCACTATGACATTCTGCTCTGGCCAGACAGCCCATCTTCTTTCTGGTCTTGAACCACTGAGCCCTCAGACAGTTACCTTTTAAGACATCAACAGCTCAGTGGCTTCTCCTGATCTTTAGTAAGCCTCTAGAGAGCAGTAACAGGAACAATATTACTTTTCTTCACCAACATCTAAATTGTAAGGCAGAAGTGACTGGAGTCTCTTTCTTTTCTCAAGTTATTTTCTATTTGGGGTTAAATAGCTAGATTTTATAACTTCAAACTTCAGGGGAAACAAGTGAAGTGTTCCAAAAGTGTTCCCACCATGGGCTTCTCTGTTTTCTTAAGTCAAGCATCAGTGGAGGAATAATAGCTTTGGTGTGTGTTGCTTGATGGCACTTCACAGATCAAATGTGTCTTATACTAATTGAACGTATCAGAAACCCTGAATTGAAAGTGCTGGATTTCCAACTGCAGTGCTCCCTGTGATGTTACATTTTATAATTGTTTCAATAGCTAAGTATTTTCATTATATTATTATATCTGTTATGATGATCTGTGATCAGTAACTTGATGCTATACTGTCCTTGTATTGTGGTTATCTTGTAATTCTATTTTAATTACATTGTAAATGTAATAGCCTATATAAATCCACTCTACTTATGCTCTGTAAATGGAGCAACAAGCCACTAGCGAGGTTGACAGCATAACTCACTGGGTGTGTTAAGCCCCAAGAAAGCTGTTTTAGTCACTCTGTTACTGGGGACCTGATGCTCAACATTCACAGCTTATGCGATGAGATTATTTTGTCTCCCAGGTTCAGAAGCTTGAATCCACTGCTGCTGTAGGCTCAAATCTAGAAACAGTGCAGTGGAAAGGCCTGGGGCAGGAGAGCTGCTCATGTCAGGGAGGCCTGGAAACAGTGTGCTAAAGGAAGAGACTGTGTGTGTGTGGCTCCCGCCCCCCGAGGCCCAGTTTTGGGGACCAGGTCTCAGCTCCTAACAGCACACTGTGCCCTGCTCTCTGCAGTAGATGAATCCCCAGGACCCAGTCACCTTGCCAGAGGCCACCTCGGAAAACAAGCCTCTTGGAAAGGGGCATCCCAGATCTAAGCCATAAAGAAAGGTAGAGATTTGAAATGGACTCAGAACACTGTGGCCACCATGTTAGCATAACAAAAGGCACCCATGAAAGAGGACCCTGAAAAATGACATCAGAAAGTATTTAGAATAATGGGACATGTATAATCATATGAGGAAAAGGCTCTCTGCTCCTGTGCATCTGCTGATAGCGGTTCTTCCTGCGCAGCTAGCAGCTATCCAGACAAGATGGTGAAGGCCAGAGTGAACAGATTTGGCCATATTGGACACCTGGTCACCAGGACTGCTTTTAACTCTGGAAATGTGGATGTTGTGGCCAGCCGTGATTCTTTCATTGACTTCAACTACATGGTCTACATATTCCAGTACGATTCCATCCATGGCAAGTTCCATGGCACTGTCACGGCTGCGAATGGGAAGCTCATCATCAACAGAAAGGCCATCATCATCTTTTAAGAATGAGATCCCGCCAACATCATGTGGGGTGATGCTGGCGCTGAGTACATGGTGGAGCCTGCTGGTGTCTTCACCACCATGGAGAAGGCTGGGGCTCACCTGAAGGGAGGTGCCAAAGGGTCATCATCTCTGCCCCTTCTGCTGATGCCCCCATGTTTGTGATGGGTGTGAATCATGAGAAGTACAACAACTCCCTCAAGATAGTCAGCAACACTTCCTATACCACCAACTGCTTAGCCCTGCTGGCCAAGGTCATCCATGGCAACTTCGGCATCGTTGAGGGACTCATGACCACAGTGCATGTCATCACTGCCACCCAGAAGACTGTGGACGGCCCCTCCGGGAAGCTGTGGCATAATGGCCATGGGGATGCCCAGGACATCATCCCTGCATCCACTGGTGCTGTCAAGGCTGTGGGCAAGTTCATCCCGGAGCTGAACGGGAAGCTCACAAGCATGGCTTGTGTGTGCATTCCCACCACGTCAGTGGTAGATCTGACCTGCTATCTGGAGAAAGTGGCTAAATACGACGACATCAAGGAGGTGGTGAAGCAGGCATCAGATGGTCCCCTCAAAGGCATCCTGGGCTACACCGAGAACCAGGTTGTGTCTTGCAAGCTCAACAGCAACACTCACTCTTCCACCTTTGATACTGGGGCTGGTATTGCCCTGAATGACCACTTTGTGAAGCTCATTTCCTGGTATGACAATGAGTTTGGCTACAGCAACAGGTTGGTGGGTCTCATGGTCCACATGGCCTCCAAGGAGTAAGTGCTCCCTCCACACACACAGTCCAGTGAGATCAGAAGGATGGAGAGGCCACTCTGTAGAAGTCACTGCCCTACTCAGCCTCAACACCGAGAATCTCCCCTCACAGCTTCCATTCTAGGCCCCTTAGAAGGGGTGGGGCCTCAGAAGCCCTGGTTCCTGCCCTTGCACAACATCAATAAAGCCTGTTGCACCCAGAAAACAAAAGTGAGGGGAAGTATTTGAGGGTGATTAATAGCAATATTTAATTTACCATAAATTTTTTAAAAAATGAAGTGCTCACCATATTTTTCTGTCATACTTCATATGTTGATAGTTAAATATAAAAGCACTAAAGTATTAATGAAATGGTTGCTGAGTTACAGAGAATACCTAAAGAGTGTACAAAATTGAGATTTCTGTAATGCAATCCTGAAATCTGAATTATTTACATTCACCCTACGTAATCCTGATGAAAGCAATCTGTGTCCCTTTGCATTAAAAACTGCATCATGAACTTTACTGATTTATTCAGAGAGTCACAATTAACTGTAGAATGAACATTTACATTTTTCTAGTGTAGTGAACATATTTTTCTCCTAAAACCATCATGCATTTTCTTCTGAAAACCTTACACAAAATAAAAAATGAATTTAGCATGGACGGATAATGTTTTGCCTTGTTTTGAAGAGTAAGGAATGTTTTCCCTCCGGGGTTGGAGGAGAATAAGAATTCTTTTTCATTTATTTATTCTACCTTGGTTATATGCCATGGTAGTAACTTAAATTCTCTATGTCTCCATTTTTCTCTCCTAATTACTACTTTGGAGGCATCTGTATATGGCTTTCTGAAAAGAATCTGAACATGAAGGAAAAACAGTAATTGAGATTGTTGCACTAACGTGCCTGCCTCAGCTAACATTGTATTATTTAAACACTTCAAAACCTATTAGATTATTGGCTTCCTCAGTTTGAAATTCTTCACAAATGTTCCTAAGTTTCTCTTTTCTAAATATTTCTATAGAGTATTATATTATGCTGCACATACACCTGCGTTTGTTCATTCATTTATAGATGGATTTCCTTAAGAAGTAGTGTATTAGGGATCTCACTCTACATGAGACAGAAACTGCATTTCTTTCCTTCCCAAGGAAACAAAATTGATGCACAGAATGATTGTTTGCTATAGCTGAAATTGCAGCAGAGGAGTACACTTGCCTTATTAAGATGAAATTTCTGGTTTTATTTATTCTGGTTTAAAAAGAAAGCTCTATCCCCAAATAAAGGATTAGTCTGGGGACTCGCCACATCAGTGCTGCAATATCAAACAGAGAAGTGAGCAGGCTGAATATTGGGGCTCGTTCTTTATATTGGTTTACATATAGGTAGGAAAAAAAATGGAGAAAGTGCTGGTGCACATTAAAAGGTCACATACAGACAGGCTACTGCCATTGCAGGGTATGGTTGTTGATTTCCAAGTCACAGCCCTGTCCCTGAAGTCATTAAAACTACTGCACTCCCAAGAAGAGGCAAGGCATCTTTGCCTTCAAAGCTGAATAAATCTGATGCACTTCTTTGTCACTCTTTATGAAAAGGGCCCCCAGGTTCTTGTTCTTTGGATTTTCAAAGGTGATCAAAGATTATTGTTGCTACTTTTATTTAAGAAAGGATATAGGCACATACATGTAGTCAAATTTGTAAGTTGCATGCCTAGTAAATATTTCAATTTCTTATAATTAATAATTCTCTAGAAGATGTTTTTGAAACAGGTATGATTAGTTAATGTTTGGGTTTTTTTTTTAGCATGGACCTTTTTTTAAAGAAAAGATTATTGTTCCTTCAAGACATAGTATTTTAAATACTCAAACAGCCAGCAAGATAGCTCAGCAGACTAAGTGCCTGATTAGGAAACACATCCCCAGAACAACATCCTGCTCCAGCCCTGCCTCCAGGCGTGCTAAGCCTGCCATGGAGTTTGAGTCTGGGACACACACCTGTAATCCCAGTGCTGGAGAGGCTGAAAACAGGAGGGTCAGTATGAGTTTGAACTCCACAGTTAGACCCTGTACATATATCATACATTCTTAATCTAGAAAATATATAAATATTAAATTTTCTAATTAATGCATGAAAAATGATATAGAAATTTAAAGCACTGTTTCAATATTGTTCAGAAAACATCAGTGTTATACCAATAAGACATCTACAAATGGCCTTATTTGTTGACATGTACTTAGTTTTCCCCACCTGCACTCCTCTTGAGCAGGCTGAAAATGCCCATTTCCTATGAAGGTTGTCTGGGGCCCAGCTGACAAGAAGGGTGTCAGGAAATACCTTTGTCTACAAAGTAATGGACGAGTGTTATTCTGGAACTACTCCACTGCGAGCCTGGAACAGGGTATCAGGGCTAAATTCTCTGAGCAGTATGGATGCAGTTACATTTAGGGAGCACTGAGGGGGGAGCCTGTATGCTCACAGCCATGCTGTTCTGTTATCATGTACTGGCAGGATCGCTAAGTAGCACTAACTGTGAATCTGGGTGCTTTAAGAGTGGGCTTTTGACAGACTCTCTGAAGTTACATGATGTAATACCTAGCCTCCAACTCACTGATGAACATGATACCTCATACTCACAATTTCAAAGAAGACTGGATGAATTTAGCTCACGGTTGCAAGCATTCGGTCCACGGCAAATTAGTTCCAAAGCAGGAACACCATGGTGGATGGATGCTGCAGAACAAATCTTTTTAGTTCATCAAGGAGGGAAGCAGACCAGGGAAACACTACCCAAGGAGAAAGGCTGATGGGCCTGATATAGACCTTAAGGTCATGCCTTGGTGCTCTCCTCACAGACTGCAGACCATCCAGCAGGGTCTGCATCCCATCCTTTTCGGCAGATACCAAAGCCAGTTTGGCAGATACAACCATTCCTTACCATGATACACAGTCTGGGGTCTCCACTTGGTAAACGGTTTCCTAAGAACTGTCTAAACTTTTTAGGGTCCTTGGTCTTTAATCTTTCTTCAACTTGTTTCACAAGGCCAAAGTATGGAAATCAAAAATGTATGGAGATTGCTGATGATTAGAAATAATTTTATTTACATTGGTCAAGTGTCAATATTGTTGGAGGAAATAATAGAAAAATAATAGAGATAATTACAAAATTTTGTTCTTTACATTTATGTCAACTGTGGGGGATTTTGCTGGATTTTTCCTTAATTTTTTTTTAAAAAGATCCATTTAACAAAATTATGCATCTCTTATGTGATAAATTAATAAATAGTGAACTTTTAACATGGAATATAAGGGGAGGAACAGTAGCCAACTTGAAAAGAATAAAACAAAAGTACTATTGAAGAACAGTAAAATTTAGAATATTGGTAAGGGCTCATTTTGCTGCCCTGTCTTTATATAATAAGTAAGTGTGGTTTAGATGTAAGTGATTTCTAAGAAAGAACAAAAGCTTTTGAAGCCATTTGTAAAGGTCCTTTGTACCACAGCTAAGTACTTTGCCTCTCATGAAGACGCTACATTGTAGAAGTCTCTGTTGTCCTCAGTTGTATACTATTCATACAGTTAAAAGAACATTAAAACAAAAACACTGAAGCAAGAAATATTATCAGCTAAGAACTGTGCTGCTTCTTTTTTGCCTGTAGAAGCTTCCAGATTTAGCTGTGCTTGGTGTCACAGATCTACAACCTCAGCTGTCCAAATGGCTGACTCAGAAGGACACTTGAGCCCAAAACTGCAACCTCAAAAGTTTGAGACAAGCTTTAGCAAACAGCAAGAGCTTATATTGAAAGAAAACAATGAAACTAAAAATACAGGAGTTATAATTCTGTATTATGTTATGCTATTTTATTGTATACTTCCATAACATTATCTGTACTCTGTTAAATTGTATACAGTCACTTTGATTTCCAGGGGGGCTGGGGAGATGGCTCAGTGGAATAAGTGCTTCCCTGGCAAGTGCAAGGGCCTGAGTTCAATCCCCAGTTCTGCCAAAAATGAAAAAAAAAATTGATTTCCACTCAGATGTCATGTCTTCGCCATTTATTTCTGCTTGTATAAGTCTAAATTTAAATAAATAGCATTGGACCAATTTATAGGCCATCAGTTTTTTCATCATCTAGAAAACTTTTTTTGGGTGGGAGTGAATAAAACAAGGAGAAATTATAACAGATTTGTAAGAATAAAATTTAGAGGCATGGGTGAAAAACACAAGCAACACAGTAATGAATTTTCAAAAAACTGAATTTATTATTTGTGGCCACGCTTGATTATACTGATTTCTTTTGGAGGCATTTAGACTGGCTTCCATAGGTATTCATTATGTTTATACTTAAGCAATTTCTATAAAGTAGTTCGCTTATAATGCAGTCCTTCACTCCTTTAATTCAATCTGATATAATTAAAATTCTGTTAAATTTCTTGCTGAGATGGTCAAAAATTGGAAGAATAATATTAAATACATATTCGCTCGCTCACACTCGAGTACACTTGAGATGAATATGTAACACACTTAAGGGCCGAATTCTGATTTGATCTGTGCGAGATGGTCTTTAACCTATACCATTCTTGTACCATTCTTGATAGCATATATTTTTTTAAATATCATAAATCAAAATTTTATACTTCAGATTAACACATAATTAGCACATAAATTTCAATACACATTGAACACATAAAACTCAATAAAGTAACACATAAAATTCACATAAAGCCAAACACATACAGCTCAGGAAAGCCCAATCACATGCTGAGGCTCAGAAGGCTGGCCTGGATCAAGGTGAGAGCCCACCCCCCTCTCATACCCAGACCATTCCAGAATGTCTGAGGTCTCACAGTGTGGGCGTGAATATGAATATTTTCATCCTATCAACTCATTAGAATAGCTTTTTCTAGAGAGTTGTCGTTTTCTTGTATCCCAACACAGTCCAATTACTCTGCTTACTTTTTTGTGCATTCTCAGCTCCCTTTCTACTTACCAGCAGGTAACGAGGTGGTGCAAATGTGTCTGTAAAATGTCAGGAGATCTGGAAAGATTTCAGACATTCAGATATCACCAAAGTGGATCAATATTTGTTTTCCAAAAACAGACATACTTGTAAGCATTCTAGACAACAAGAAAACATCACATAGATATCAGCTTTCAAAAACACATTACCATATAAACTTTAAAAATGGCAATTCGATTGGGAAAGCTTTTGCATTGAGTTAGCTATATGGAACATTATAATAGTAGTTACTCAAAATGCCAGTGTATCTTTGCATATGCACTTTGAAGCGAAGACATAGTCTATTTTTAGATGACTGTATTACGGATCCCCACTTCTGTTCAACCAACATCACGTGCCTCTTCTACACCCACACTGAAAATAATGTGTAGTAGGCCATGGGGGTTTAGTATTAATTCCTTTTGATTACATAGTATTTTAAAAAAAGGTTTATTGCAATTCAAGGAAGAACTAAATCCATTTGTTCATTCTCTTTTAATTGTACTATTGGGGTTCTTTTTTTTATTTTACAACAATGAGCTTATTGTTGAACAGTTTTGAGCAAACATAATCAATTAATTGGCATTGTGCTTCTATAGCGAAGACCCCAGCAGAGACTGGGCTGTTTGACGTGACAAGACTGAGCTGAGGGATATGGGAAAAGACATTTTACAACACATATTTATTCAGAAATGCATTGCAAGGCCAGCCTGTTGAGGATGAACTTTTACTTTACTGAACAGTCTCCCAAATCGCATCTAAGTTTTCAGTAGTATGATAGGTATGGAAGATAATTAATGGTATAAGAAATATTCAGAACCTAATAGACTTGCAAAAACACAAGTATATATAATATAACTTTCAGCCATAATTTTCCTACCTTGAATTCATCTCAGTTTGAATGGAGGCTATTTTTCTAGCTGTTAAATAGAGCAAGTTTTGCACCTTGGTAGAGAGACTATCCTTACAATGAAACCAGGACCCTTTTCTCATGTAAATTTTGGGTCATTTATTGTCTGTCTTCATGTGCCACCATTTCTCTTATCCACTCTACATGGAATATAAACAGCAATACTGAGGGGAGATGTTTACAAATGTGTATTATGTCATGTTTCCATATCTCAACTAGAATACCTCCCTAGCTTTCATTGTTGAAAACCCAGACCAAAGCAATGGGATTTTCACTCAGATAACTTTGCCTGCTTGGTCTTCTGGTGAGTCAAGTTGATGGGCAGTTGTGGAGTCTAGCTTGGGTCCTCAGTGTCATCAATTTGCCCGGCTAACGTGGTCAGTTTCTTTATTCAAGTACCTGTGGCACGAAATGTGAATATATTAGCATTCTTTCTCTATGTGGCCAACATTCAAGTTGGTGACTTCTGTCTAACTGAACAGAGTTGTTCTGAGAGTTTAAATCCTCATATTGGAAAGAAGGAGACAGGATCGTGATACAATGTCTGCTCATTCCCATAGAAAGAAAGGCTTGTTGGCTGCTGTACACTGCTCATGCCCTCTCAGGAGCCACTGGTGTATCTGGAGACCTTTATTATTACTGGTGAAGGCAGTAATGATACTTTATAAAGTGCCTATTTTCTAAGGAAGCTGTCCTTCTTTCCTTTCTTTAGCCTTAATTTTGTTTTATTCTTTTCTTTTCTTTCATAGGTAAAACCCACTTTCCTCAGTCAATATGAAATATATGGCTGAAAAGAATCTCTTTGCTAACATGTCAATTTTTACAGCTGATAACTTCTGGAGGATGAAAATGTTATTCTTTTATTTGATGAGTCATGTAAATACCTCACATGTGGCAGGAAATTCTGATTTTGCTGTGAAGATGACTGTATTTGTCATTGAGAATATTTCAGTTCCTAAGGAAATCCTTCAAAATACTGTGCCACTGGCTTGCGCCAACCTTGGTTTCAAAATCTGTCTCCTGAAAAAATGATACAAAGCTGACTTCTGGAGCTTAAGACAGAGGAGCTGTACCACAGGGAGGGGACCATCACATTTCATTTGGTTTTAGTTTTCTTTTTCTTGGGCTTTCTGTGGAGCCTTTGCTGACTTCTGGGTGCCACTATAGAATTTTAATAGTCCCCATTTCAGGCACGATTTATTTTTGTTGAAGGGTTAGTCCTATTTTAATCAGAACTAAAGCAGTGCAACTAGTCAGGTGCAAAACAGCTTAGGAAGGACAGCAGCGAGTGCTGGGAAGTGGAGATTGCCATGACAGACTTTCATAAATAGCCTCAATTTACATATTGAGCTCCCATATTCTTTAAAAAATAACAGTGAAATACACCCAATAATTGAGTGCATGAATGCAGTTCCCATGTGACTCATTTGCATGTGGATAAGAAGGCATTTGAAGTAGGACATGATCACCTTAGCAGATTAACAACCAAGCCAGGGCTATAATAGCATCAAAGAGGGAAGATCCTTCCTCAGGAATTATTTCCTTCATAAAAGGAACAATCTTGTCCGGTGTTGGCCAGCATACACCTTCGGATGAATAAGTTACAACTGTGAATGGAGGCAGAAAAAGTCCCTGCAATGTATAGTCATAAGCTGGTGATAACCAGAGGACAATGTCATGTGTTATACACAGGCAAAGGGAAAAATGACATTAACAAGTCTTAGTAAGTTAGTCTTAGCAGGGATATGTTAAGCAGAAAAATTTGGAAGCACACAGATCTCTGGTTAGCTTTGTTTAGGCAACAATGGGCTGTTTAACTTGCTGTGAATAATGCAGTTTCTAATTATTCTCATCCAGTGTGTCTACCTCGTTTTCTCTGACCACAAAATGTATGTATTTTGACTTAAATTATCTCTGGATTTTGCATTTTAGTTCAGTCAGTCCTGTTTGCTCTTATGTTTAGTGTTATCCAAAGGCTTTCCCACTGCTTATTTATCCAAAATTTAAAGATGATGGATCCAATATGAAGACTAGGTCACAAATATTTACAAAATTGGTGATGTGCATAATGAGGTGAAACAAAGTAAGAAATAAAATTGCTTTCTAGAAAGAGTAAAAAATCATGATCCAGAACATTTTCTGAGTGCATTTTATCTCCTGCAAAAGCCAATGTTTTTATAACTTAAACAGTACTGCGCTTACATCATCTCTCACTGTAATTAAAAATAACCTCAGTGACAAATGCAGACATATCCCACAAGAGAGCTATTTACAGTGGGCTTCTATTAAATAGTTTCCTCACATATGCTCTCTATGGGTTTACCAAAGGCATTTGCATTTCATCTGAATTTACAGTCATGAATAACTATGGTATAGTTAAGTATTTGAAGGTCTAGCTTTATACTCCATCTTAGATAACAGCTGGAGAAGTCATAAAACCCTAGCTTTGTCATGGCAATGGACTGACCCTGAAGGGTTTCACTAATGTCAGAAACCAGTTATATTGTTCAAGTAGAGACATCTGCATTCTAACTGGGATAAACTTGCACCACTTTAAAAGGTGTGGGATGAGTCAAGCACAATGGTGCAGTTGTTTATGGTTAGCAACTTCTACTTTCATAATAGATGCTTGTGGGGCCGAGGAGTAGCTCAGCAAAACAATCAATCTCTTGCCTGGCAAGCGCAAGGGCCTGAGTTCAATTCCTGGTTCTGCACAAAAAAAATAATAATGGATGCTTGCATGTAGGTTCACTCAATAAAGGAGCTTACTAGCTCCTAGAGAAGATGGATTGTGTCTCATTTACTTTTAATAATCATTTTGCACTTTTAGTACACTGTAATAAAATAGCTATTTGGTAAATGCTTATTAAACAACAAACTAACAAATAAGTTTGCAGTTTACATATGTGTGAGAGGTTTTGCTTGGAAAAGCATAAATTTACAAGACAGTGTCATGTAGATGAACACAAAGAAAGCACCTGAAACGTGTTGTAGGGATTCAACTGTTCCAGCATTCCAGGAAATCTCATTCCTTTCAAATGAAATTCCTCTTTCTCATCATACAATATTTGTTTCCAAAATAGTATATCATTGGCTGAATTTTTCTCTTTTTGTAAAATAACCATTAGCCTTCACTTTCTTTGTGAGGGAGGGCTTTAAATTTTCCCAACTTCTTCCTTTGAACATCTAACTGAATTTTGTCTGCACTTCAGACAAAAATGTGGCAGCACTTTCCTCCTTCCATTTTCTCTTATTATTTTATGTCTTATGTTCACCTCTACTTTATGTATGCTATTTACTTTCCTAGACTGATAGCTCCATAGAAATACGATCTACGTTTGTTTCCTGGTATCCTAGTAGCACTTCATTTCACATACTAGTAATTCACTGGCAGTGAAAGGATGAATAAATCATTAACAATTTATTAAGTATGTACTCTGAACACAGAAGTGTGTTCAACCTAGAGGGTGCAGAGACAGAGGGGGAAAGAGAGAGAGAGGACAAACAGACCGAGATACACATAGAGACAGAGGCAAAGACACACAGAGAGAGAATGAAAGACAGAGACAGAGAGGAAGCAAAAGAGTCAGACAGAGACAGAGACTAGAAGGCAATGTGCAAGTGTACAAAAATACAACAATAAGCATTTAATGCTCACAATTGCTAACAATTTGCTTGTCACCCTTTACATTTGAGATTTCATTTTTATAAACATCATTAGCTAAAACTCAAATTTTAAAATATGCTTTGTGGAAATAGCTATACACTTCTTTCACTGAACTCTATTCCCATCACATTACCGAAACCAAGCGGCTTCAGGCCTTGCTCAGGCGCAGAGCGACCCTTCTCGCAGTCAGGTTCTCCCCGCGCTTCCCTTGTTGCTCCAGAGGCAGAGCCCACGGAGGATCTCCTCGCACCTGGAGGCAGGCCGCAGCTGGCATGGGGCACGAGCCACAGGGGTTCTTCGTATTCCTCTGGACTCGCAGGGCAGACTGTCCGCCCGGGACCCTGCAGTGCTGCAGTGCGCTGGGTAAGTGGGCTGTCTTCACCCGTGAGCACTCCGACTCCAAGCTCTGGAAATACAGCACTGAGAGGACGTTCTGGGGGAGAAAATCTATACAGTTCTCTGCGGTCAGCAAATACAAGTTTTCAAGAAGCAGCCTGTATGATTTTGTTTTTATGTTTTCCCGACCTTCTGCTTTTTCTTGGTCTGAGATAATTGAATAATTTAGAGGACAATGCAGAGCCAGGGGCTCAACACCTGTACAAGCCTCGCAGCATTGAGGGAAGGACAACAGCAGCCGAGGGCGACCGGGTCTTCCAGGCTGGCCCTGCGGGCCCCTTGTGGTTCTGCGCACCCACAGATTTCCCCCAGCTAGCACTGCAGTGGACCCACCGTCTCCCCACTTCTATGCAACAGATTTTCCTCTGTGCTTAAAAAATCTTAAAACCTGTATTTCAGATGCCAAGCGTTTTAAACTACGAGAGTGTGGCCATGCGGACGACTGCTTGTCTCTTCTGGACTCCGCAGCTGAGCGCCGGAGGCATCGCAGCTGGGCAGCTCCAGGGCCTTCAGGAGGGACTGCACAGCGTGTCCCCCCCAGCCTGTGTGCACCACCGTCACATTCACCAGTCCCTGGCTGTGGACACATGCATAGTCCACAGGGAAGTGTTTCTGAATTTTCAGAAATTCAAATTTCTTAGTTCTATTGTTGTGTTTCATGTTTCAGCTTTGCTGATATTTGGGTAATGCAAACAAACAATGCACACGTTTGATGTGACAGTGGATTTTATCCTCTCAAAAAGCTGTCATAGTGGAAGCTGATTTATCTTGTAGTTAGGGACATTTTAGGATAGAAAAGAAACTATACATAGGAGGGAGTTTTAACTTCCTTGTCTAAGGTTTATTGACTCCAAGGTGCCATTCGGCTGCTCTTCTGTTCCATTCCTCTCCTCCTTACAAGCTCACATCCTATCATCTTACCTGCACGATGGAAAGAGTGGCCTGCTCCCCCTTGCATAAAACAAACCTGCTCTGAAAGCACAGGTTAATACCCTAAGCAGCTGAAGGTGATGCCACTTATCTCAGGACTCGTTCTTAGTGTGCTTAAACAAAGATTTAGCCACACTTGAGCATTTGGTGCTTAGTAGGGCAACAGGTGGTCTTTCGAGTTTCTATGCCTCTGTATCAAGCTAAAAATTTTCACTACTACGTTGGTTTTTATTTTCTTGTTTAAAATATTCAACAAGAAACACTACAATCAATTCCCATGATAAAAGAAGTTTAATTTCTTTAATGGAGAATGACTTAAAATTTATTTATTGAAAAACAGAAGTATTAGCTGAGGTCTTTGTGTATGAGAAGGAGAGGGAAAGGGAGAGGGAGAGGAAGGGGGAGGAGAGGGAGTGGGGAAAGGGGAGAGAGAGGATGATTAGTGTACTCAGAACCATAAAACCTGTTAAGAGCAAAATATATAATAAACTCCAAGCAGTACTTAATGAATTAAAGTAAAATCTTGCAACGTATAGTGTTCAGCCATGTGAAATCAGTAGAGTTTTTTTAAAAGAACACTTACGAGAAAGAAAAGTGCTTTAAATATCCTAAAATAGTACAACTTGTAGCAAGTATATAATTTGTGCAGTAATTGGGTAATTAATTGAACAAAATGTTGATCAGTGTACAAAGCCTGTAGATCTTTCAAAATTTAGAACTCATGTGGCATATGGCAAAATGTAAATGCATTTTTTTTCCTGTGGCTTTGAATGTTGATTTTACCAACTATTTTAGTTCATTCAGTTTATAATGGAGAAGATCAATTCGAATTCTGAGGGGATTTTTTTGATTTAATGCACAGCTCCTATTTCTTGTCTCTTAAAAGAGAAGGTAAAGTTTGCGGGAATTTCATCTAATACTTCAGCATAACTTCACCTTTCTTAACTTCCTTCTATCACTGTTTTTTTCCCTCTGCTTTTCAGCAGTAGAGACTATACCCCCAGCAACAGTGTCAGTCCCAATTTAACAGCCCTGTGCAGCTTATTTCTAACAAGGGTAGAAAACTGATACTCTCAACCTTCACTTTCTCTTTCTTTCTTTCTTTCTTTCTTTCTTTCTTTCTTTCTTTCTCTCTCTCTCTCTCTCTCTCTCTCTCTCTCTCTCTC